>PYDT01000227.1:60000-104755 GCA_004837865.1 Musa balbisiana
TCAGAAATTTCATCATGCATTTTTTTAATGGACATGTGATGTCTGGTTATCTATGCCCTCAAAATGATATCATGCATTTGAATAATAATGATGCACTAACGAACATCAGCAATCACAGAAAGTAATATTACATGCTAAGTTTGGTGATAAGTTTCAACAAATTAACAGATTCAAAAAGGAAAATAAGATTCAATATCTAAATGCATCATAGGGAGATGACACTTGTAAAGTAAAGGCAGAACATCGATACATGATACACATCATAATATTTTCCCAACAAATTTTCGATAAAAGCATCTTTATTTTTATATTCATAGCCTCCACATTTCAACTAATTGTAGAAATATAAAAAATTGTCATGACAAGTATATTATTTTATACATCATGAGATTAAAAAAAATGCAAATAACTACACACATATGGTTTTTTTTCTCAGCTTTGTTTTTAAGGCTCCACTAGGCTCATGTTTTTCTTTTTAATATAATCTAATTAATTCATTTGAATAGCATCAAATGGGTTATGTAACAGTAGTTTATTCAATGGTCAGAGCATATAAGTATTAAACATCCTATGATCACTAAGAAAAAAAACTTTATTCTTCTAATCATACACTAGAAGCTACAATAAGCATACCAATCAGAATTAAAGACAAAGCATACAGTCAATGCATATATGTTGGATTCAGTGTAAGAAATTCTTTGATACCAACTTGTGTTTCTAAATCATTATAATAGAAACACAATAAAAACTGATGCGGAAACGAAATAGCGTATCTCCAGCCATTGTTGTCAAGAATTTCTGCAGTGGTTTCTTCTTGAACTTTGTTACTTCTTGGCTCAGAACTCTCACTTTAGATGGGGTAGGAAATCCTTTTGACTTCAAATAGATGCTTGAGCCCAGGGACCAAAATCTTCATATGTATAGATGTTCCCCATCAGAACAATTTATTATCACCAACTCATAACGTTCAAGAATAATTTAAATTGTAACGCTTGGACCATAATGAAGAACTTAATGAATTAAATATTTAATAATAATGGTTACATTAGAATGAAAAACTGAAATATTTAAAACATAATAAATGAAGAAATTAATTATAATAAATTATGAATCTTAATGAGAAACGGTTACATTCTCCCACTTTGTCCATATGTTAGCTTATAATTTTGAATTAATCTTTCACGACAACTTTCTTAAGAAATAAATACATGAATCATAGTGATAAGTCTATAAAGACGAGTATTATCATCCCATGTATCACGATGTATTTAGTTTCTTAATCTTAATGTGGTAATATACTTAATGAATAACCCTTATGTTTTCTTGTGTCCAGTAACAATAATTTCTCTCAAAATAATGGGCACATGAATGAGAACATATCACAATATATAAGAGTTTCAATATCATTACAAAGTCGGAACCAAGTTCCATTTTCTCTACATGATCCTTGAATTTCAGAGGTGGTTTCGTCAAAGGATCAACAATCATCAATTCAGTGCTAATATGCTCAATGACCACTTTCTTTTCTTTTACATGTTCTCTTATGGCTAAATACTTAATGTCGATGTGTTTACTCCGACTTCCACTTTTATTGTTTTTAGCCATAAAGACAATAGCTGAATTATCACAGAAAATTCTTACTGGCCTAGAAATAAAATCCATGATTCTAAGCTCAGAAATGAAACTCTTAAGCTATACACCATGTGAAGTAGCCTCAAAATAGGAGACAAACTCAGTTTCCATAGTAGAAGTAGCAGTCAAGGTCTGCTTAGCACTTCTCCAAGAAATAGCTCCACCAACCATCATAAAATTATATCCTAATATTGATTTACGAGAATCAACACATCCGGTGAAGTCTGAATCTGAGTAACCAATCACATCCAGATTGTCTGTATATCTGTACATAAGCATATAATCTTTGGTTCCTTGTAGATACCTCATCACTTTCTTTGCAGCTCTCCAGTGGTCCNAACTCAGTTTTCATAGTAGAAGTAGCAGTCAAGGTCTGCTTAGCACTTCTCCAAGAAATAGCTCCACCAACCATCATAATATTATATCCTAATATTGATTTATGAGAATCAACACATCCGGTGAAGTCTGAATCTGAGTAACCAATCACATCCAGATTGTCTGTATATCTGTACATAAGCATATAATCTTTGGTTCCTTGTAGATACCTCATCACTTTCTTTGCAGCTCTCCAGTGGTCCATACCTGGATTACTCTGATATCGACCTACCATCCCCACAATAAGTGCAATATCAGATCTAGTACAAACCTGAGCATACATAAGGCTTCCTACGGTAGAAGCATATGGGATGTTTTTCATTGATTCCTTTTTAAAGTTATTCTTTGGGCATTGGTTCAAATTGAACCTATCACCTTTCACAATGGGAGCAACACTTGGTGAATAATTCTTCATCCGAAATCTTTCTAAAAGTTTATCAATATGGGTTTCTTGTGATAGACCTAAAACATTTCTGTTGAATCTCGGATTTTGATGATGAAACTAATTGATTGTGTTTAGATGTTTAACTGCATTTTGAGTGATGCAAGTCTACTCGATCAGGATTAGACAGTTGACGCAGGAGGAATTGACGTTGCGCCGGAGGAAATCACGTCAGGATATTGGACGGCAGAATGCTTCGGACGTTGGGCATCGGGCCAAGGAGAGCGGAATTGCACCAAGGATATCGGGGTTGCGGAGGTCAACTGCCGATTGGGCAATAAGCCGCAAGAGAGAATGATGCGCTGAAGAATTAGACGAAGTGCCAACCAATGACGTGCCGGGCAACAGAATGTCAATTCGCGTTGTAATAATTGTCTAGATCGGAGTAGAGTTTTGGCTTGTGTGTGCAGGATTAACTACGATAACGATGAAGACATAAAGCGAAACAAAGTGCCGGAGTCAAGCGTGAAGGATTCGTTGGGAGTTCGAGACTTTGACGGAAGTCCGAAGGTTCGTCGGGAATGCTGTCGGAACTAGCCGAGAATTAATAGGGAGCTTGCCGATGGGTTTTCGGAAGCTCGCCGGAAGGTTCGTCGGAAGTTCGCGGAGCTCACCGAGAAAGATCATAGCTTGCCGAAGAAGCTCGTTGAAACTCGCCAAGATCAAATCGTGAAGTTTCGGAGCTTGCCGGGAGTCCGTAGAATGGTTTTCGAGAGTTTATCGGAAGACCGTCGGAAGTTCGCCGGAAGCTCGCTGGAAGAAATCTTGACTTGCGGACTTTGTAATAGCTTAGGAAATGTCTTTAAATTCGTAGTTAGCATGTTAATTAGGGTTAGGATTAGGTATTAATCTTATAATCCAAGTAGGGGCCAATTGGGCCCAAGTTCGGACTAGTTTGGGCCAATTTTGGAGCCCAACTAGTGAGCTGAAATAGTGTAGGCGGTGGCACCGCCAGAGCCAGGTGGTGGCACCGCCCAGCACCCGAGAGCCAGGCGGTGGCACCGCCGGTCTGGGCGGTGGCACCGCCCAACACCCGAGAGCCAAGCGGTGGCACCGCCGGTCTGGGCGGTGGCACCGCCCAGTACACTGTCAGTGTCAAAACTGACAGGCGGTGGCACCGCTAGCTTTGGGAACCAAAGAGAATTCAAATTTTGGAGCCCAAATTTGAATCCTCTTGAGGCCTATAAATACCCCTCAATTCTCAGCAGAGAGAACAACTTTTAGAGAAGCAATAGAGGGAAAAAAAGTCTTAGCAAAGCCTTAGCAAGTCTTACTTTCAAATTGCTTGAGTGTTCACCTCCCTTTCTTTCTTGCTGAAATTTTGTAAGAGTGTGAACCACTTGTAAAGGTTGTAAGAGGGGTATTTGTCCTTCCCCTTCAAAGTGATTTGCTAGTGGAAGTTGGGGGCCTCATCGAAGAAGGCTTCGCAAGTGGATGTAGGTCATTTTGACCGAACCACTTTAAATCTGCGTGTTCCTTGATTGTGTGAGTTGTTATTTTTCTGCAATCATTATCTATATAGAAGCATGTTTTTGTTCTTCACTTTACTCAAGTTTTTATCGTACAAAAAAGTTTCCAAAACCGATGTTTTAATCCGCTGCACTAATTCACCCCCCCCCTCTTAGTGCCGCTCCGATCCTAACAATTGGTATCAGAGCCCGGTATTTCTCATTTCGGATTTACACCCGAGAGAAATAGCTCTTCATGGCTTTCAAGAGGGCTTTTCAGTTTTTCGTCCACCATTGTTTAACGGATTGGACTACACTTATTGGAAAACTCGAATGAGAGTTTTCTTGATTTCTATGAATTTGGATTTATGGAATATTGTTGAAAATGGTTTTCAACTTCCCTCTAAACCGATAAACGAATGGTCGGATTTGGAGAAGAAGTATTTTTCTTTAAACGCAAAGGCTATGAATGCCTTATTTTGCGCTTTGGACAAAAATGAGTTCAATCGGATTTCTACGTGTGAAACGGCTTTTGATATTTGGCGAACACTTGAAATCACGCATGAGGGAACTAGTAGAGTCAAAGACTCGAAAGTTAACATTTTATTGCATGATTTTGAGCTTTTTCGAATGGAATCAAGAGAGACTATTGGAGACATGTACACCCGTTTTACGAATATCGTCAATAGTCTAAAAGCACTTGGTAAAAGTTTTTTGAACTTTGAACTTGTTAACAAGTTTTTACGATCGCTTTCTAAATCTTGGGATTCTAAAATAACCGCTATACAAGAATCAAAAAATTTGAATACCTTTTTGATCAAAGAACTAATAGGGTCCTTGATGACCTATGAAATGACGTGCAATGCACGTAAAGAACTTGAGAACCTCCTTCCAAAGAACAGGGAGGATTTGGGACATAGAACATTTGAAGACCACTCGAGCATAAGCTCAAGTGATGGTGAACTTGAACTACTCATGAACCTTAAAAACTTAATGAAACGAAAATTAAAGAAAAAAAAGAATGCAACTACTTGCTTTGAACGCAAGAAGAAGAAAAATTGGGATGAATCGAGCTCCTCCGAAGACAAGGAGAAAATCAAGAAAGGCGAGGTGGCAAACTACGCCTTAACGATTTTCGTCAATAAGGTAAACAACTTAAATGAAACTCCTTTAATTTATTTTGAAATTACGTGATGCTTTTTATGATGCATTTTCCTCTTTTATTTAGTTTAGAATTAATTTTCTTGAAAATTGCATGTCTAATAATTTAATAATGAAAATGCAAAAATTAGGAATCATGCTTATGATTCTAGTAATTTTAAAAATAATCATGAAAATTGCATGTTTAGGATAAACAAAATGATTTTGATTAAAAATGCCTTATGAAATTATGCTATATGTGGTTAAGAAGTAATAATGTGTATCATGTTGATTTCCATTGTTATTTCTCGATTGTGATTAAATGAAATCATGTTTGATTTGAAGTAATGCATAATGATGTAATAAAAATATTAAATGTTTTGATACCATGATTGATGATTTTATGCATGAGATTTTAAAGTTATACATGATAATTTTTGTGATTTATGAATTATTGATATTTGCCGTAATGAAAGCTCTTTTTTGGTTTAAATGATGATAAATGTTTTTCAAGAAGAAATAATGTGTATTTTGATGATTTCCAATTTTGATTGAAACCATGCTTGATGTCTTAATGAAAATATAAAGAAGTTTGATATCATGCTTAATGATGATGTATGGATTTTGTATCAAAAACTAAGCTTGAAAAGTTAGATTCACCTAAAAAGAAAAATGCATGACTACAACAAACAAAATGGTCTTGATGGTTTTATGACGAAATTCATTTTTCGATCCTAAACGTTGATGTATGTTTTTATTTGACATAAATGAAAAAGCATGCTAACATGAAATCAATCACTTAAAATGAAACACTTAAAAAAGGGGGAAAATATATTATCAATGAAATCATAAATCTATTTATGCTATGAATTTTGTGAACCTTAAAAATGATTTTGATGATTTAAATTTGAAATGAGTTTTATCAAAATCATGATCTTGATTTCTTCGAATAACATGAGATTTCCTTTGAAGATCATTTTGATTATTTAAAAGGAGATTTGTCGAAATGATTCATGGAATTTTGGATTCATGAATTGATCCTTCATTTGTTTATGAGATGGTTGAAATCTTTGTACCTTTGAATTCTTTCCCTTCTCCCTTCGATTTTTAAATTTATACATGTTATATGTTGAAGATTTGAAACCATGTTTTAATATCATGCATACCCAAGAAATATTGATTTAACAAATTGAATGAATTGAAAATGAATGATGAATTTTCTCTTGGATATTACTTGTGATATTTTTTATGAATCATTATCTTGATTTCTCGATATTTGATATATGAAATTTTATAATGAATCAAGATTTTTCTTTAATCAATCTCCTAAGATTTTCTTTTGATTATTTATGAGGAGGTTCTTCAAAAAGAAATCATGCCTTTTGGTATACACATATTCTAATCCTTCATGATATGATTTTTATGCAATTGCTTGTGTTCATGAAAATATTCATCTCATCACCCAATTAATTCTTCTTGATATTCCTAATATGATGAAATGAAATTATGCATGAAATACAAATGAGAAGTTAATTATCATGCATGGTAGGATATAATTTGACAAGTTGATACCATCATGATATGAAACATTTGTGATTTACAATAATGCATGCAATACTTGTGCTTTCTAATTATGATGTGATGTATTGCATATGATGTAAATCATGATTTAAAATACTATGAATTGTTACTAAAATGATGTATATAAATGTTGATTTAATGTTTTGTGTCATGAATGCTCTAAATGATGAATGTTTTGTATCATGATCAAAATGTTTATAAATAGTTAAAAATTTTAGTATCATGTATGATATCCTCATAATGTTGATCGATTTATTCATTATTGTGCATGAATGAAATATAAGGTTTTTGAAAATGTGCATATTCTAATTTGAAAATATAATGATACACAAATAAGATTGATACTTACGTTTGTCATAATTGATGTAAAGGGTCTTTCCTTCTTTTTGACAATGACAAAGGGGGAGATAGCTAATTTGTACAAGTCAAGAAGATGCAAAAACTTGATTGCTAGCTTACCTATCTTAAGTAGCAAAGATTGCTAACTTGCTTATTTCAAGAAGCAAAAGTTGTCTTCTTGAACATCACAAGCTTGCCTATCTTAAGAAACAAAAACTGCAAAAGTGCTATCTTGCTTATCTCAAGAAAAGCAAATATGTTAAAACTTGCATATTTAAATTTGCCAGCTTGTATGTAGTAAAACTTGCATGTCGTAAAATTTGCTAGCTTGTAGAGAAGCAAAGAATTGCTATCTCAAAAGAAGCAAAAATTGTAAAACTTAGAAAACTTGCAATATAATTGCTCTTGCTATGCTTTGTATAAAAAAATAGGATGATATCCTTAAAAGCATCGCATTAAATTTTTAGTATCGCAATGTATCACATGTATTGCAAATTGAAAATTTTGAGACTATTATCATATCATGTTTAACAATTGATGTCTTTCATGACATGATTTCTTTGAATTTTTGTCTTGTATGTATCATGTGATGATTGAAGTATTGATTGATGCAAATTCATAATTTATGTAAAAGTCTAAATCATTGGTTCCTCTCCTTCTTTTCGGCAATGACATAGGGGGAGAAAGATTGCTAGCTCAAGGCAAATGCTGGCTAGCTTATACTCTTCCCTACTTTTCGACAAAAACAAAGGAGAGAAAGCTTTTGCTAGTTAGAACATGCAAAGAAAAGCAAAGTGCAATCTTGCACAAGAAGCAAGTGTTGAATTGCCACGATTGAACTTAAGAATTTTACTATGCTTTTGTGCTTATATGTTGTGATGAAAATCTAGCTTCATGTTACAAAAACTTGAATATCTTTTAAAATAGCTAGAGCTACTTCTCCTTTTTGTTGATGACATAGGGGGAGAAGTATATTGATGACTTCATGCATTGAATTGAATATTTTATATATTTGCATGATGGTTTAAATGTTTTTCATAACATATGATGAATGTTGCTTGGATTTGGGATAATCCAAGTGTTCTATCAATGGCATATTGATAGGGGGAGTTTGGTTAAACTCCGGGGAGTTAAGGTTAACTCCGGTAGTCATCAATTAGTTGTCATCATCAAAAAGGGGGAGATTGTTGAATCTCGGATTTTGATGATGAAACTAATTGATTGTGTTTAGATGTTTAACTGCATTTTGAGTGATGCAGGTCTACTCGATCAGGATTAGACAGTTGACGCAGGAGGAATTGACGTTGCGCCGAAGGAAATCACGTCAGGATATTGGACGGCAGAATGCTTCGGACGTTGGGCATCGGGCCAAGGAGAGCGGAATTGCACCAAGGATATCGGGGTTGCGGAGGTCAACTGCCGATTGGGCAATAAGCCGCAAGAGAGAATGATGCGCTGAAGAATCAGACGAAGCGCCAACCAATGACGTGCCGGGCAACAGAATGTCAATTCGCGTTGTAATAATTGTCTAGATCGGAGTAGAGTTTTGGCTTGTGTGTGCAGGATTAACTACGATAACGATGAAGACATAAAGTGAAACAAAGTGCCGGAGTCAAGCGTGAAGGATTCGTTGGGAGTTCGAGACTTCGACGGAAGTCCGAAGGTTCGTCGGGAATGCTGTCGGAACTAGCCGAGAATGAGTAGGGAGCTTGCCGATGGGTTTTCGGAAGCTTGCCGAAAGGTTCGTCGGAAGTTCGCGGAGCTCACCGAGAAAGATCATAGCTTGCCGAAGAAGCTCGTTGAAACTCGCCAAGATCAAATCGTGAAGTTTCGGAGCTTGCCGGGAGTCCGTAGAATGGTTTCCGAGAGTTTCTCGGAAGACCGTCGGAAGTTCGCCGGAAGCTCGCCGGAAGAAATCTTGACTTGCGGACTTTGTAATACCTTAGGAAATGTCTTTAAATTCATAGTTAGCATGTTAATTAGGGTTAGGATTAGGTATTAATCTTATAATCCAACACTAGAGGAGAAACCTTCAGGTTGTTTCATATAAACCTCTTCCTCTAGATCTCCATTAAGAAATACCATTTTCACATCCATTTGTTACAACTCAAGGTCAAAATGAGCAACTAATGTTAAAATGATACGAAGAGAATCTTTCTTAGATATAGGAGAAACCTTCAGGTTGTTTCATATAAACCTCTTCCTCTAGATCTCCATTAAGAAATACCATTTTCACATCCATTTGTTACAACTCAAGGTCAAAATGAGCAACTAATGTTAAAATGATACGAAGAGAATCTTTCTTAGATATAGGAGAAACCTTCAGGTTGTTTCATATAAACCTCTTCCTCTAGATCTCCATTAAGAAATACCATTTTCACATCCATTTGTTACAACTCAAGGTCAAAATGAGCAACTAATGTTAAAATGATACGAAGAGAATCTTTCTTAGATATAGGAGAAACCTTCAGGTTGTTTCATATAAACCTCTTCCTCTAGATCTCCATTAAGAAATACCATTTTCACATCCATTTGTTACAACTCAAGGTCAAAATGAGCAACTAATGTTAAAATGATACGAAGAGAATCTTTCTTAGATATAGGAGAAACCTTCAGGTTGTTTCATATAAACCTCTTCCTCTAGATCTCCATTAAGAAATACCATTTTCACATCCATTTGTTACAACTCAAGGTCAAAATGAGCAACTAATGTTAAAATGATACGAAGAGAATCTTTCTTAGATATAGGAGAAACCTTCAGGTTGTTTCATATAAACCTCTTCCTCTAGATCTCCATTAAGAAATACCATTTTCACATCCATTTGTTACAACTCAAGGTCAAAATGAGCAACTAATGTTAAAATGATACGAAGAGAATCTTTCTTAGATATAGGAGAAACCTTCAGGTTGTTTCATATAAACCTCTTCCTCTAGATCTCCATTAAGAAATACCATTTTCACATCCATTTGTTACAACTCAAGGTCAAAATGAGCAACTAATGTTAAAATGATACGAAGAGAATCTTTCTTAGATATAGGAGAAACCTTCAGGTTGTTTCATATAAACCTCTTCCTCTAGATCTCCATTAAGAAATACCATTTTCACATCCATTTGTTACAACTCAAGGTCAAAATGAGCAACTAATGTTAAAATGATACGAAGAGAATCTTTCTTAGATATAGGAGAAACCTTCAGGTTGTTTCATATAAACCTCTTCCTCTAGATCTCCATTAAGAAATACCATTTTCACATCCATTTGTTACAACTCAAGGTCAAAATGAGCAACTAATGTTAAAATGATACGAAGAGAATCTTTCTTAGATATAGGAGAAACCTTCAGGTTGTTTCATATAAACCTCTTCCTCTAGATCTCCATTAAGAAATACCATTTTCACATCCATTTGTTACAACTCAAGGTCAAAATGAGCAACTAATGTTAAAATGATACGAAGAGAATCTTTCTTAGATATAGGAGAAACCTTCAGGTTGTTTCATATAAACCTCTTCCTCTAGGGCCAATTGGGCCCAAGTTCGGACTAGTTTGGTGCCAATTTTGGAGCCCAACTAGTGAGCTAAAATAGTGTAGGCGGTGGCACCGCTAGAGCTAGGCGTGGCACCGCCCAGCACCGAGAGCCAGGCGGTGGCACCGTCGGTATGGGCGGTGGCACCGCCCAACACCGAGAGCCAAGCGGTGGCACCCACCGGTCTGGGCGGTGGCACCGCCCAATACACTGTCAGTGTCAAAACTGACAGGCGGTGGCACCGCTAGCTTCGGGAACAAAAGAGAATTTAAATTTTGGAGCCCAAATTTGAATCGTCTTGAGGCCTATAAATACCCCTCAATTCTCAGCAGAGAGAACAACTTTTAGAGAAGCAATAGAGGGAAAAAAAGTCTTAGCAAAGCCTTAGCAAGTCTTACTTTCAAATTGCTTGAGTGTTCACCTCCCTTTCTTTCTTGCTGAAATTTTGTAAGAGTGTGAACCACTTGTAAAGGTTGTAAGAGGGGTATTTGTCCTTCCCCTTCAAAGTGATTTGCTAGTGGAAGTTGGGGGCCTCATCGAAGAAGGCTTCGCAAGTGGATGTAGGTCATTTTGACCGAACCACTTTAAATCTACGTGTTCCTTGATTGTGTGAGTTGTTATTTTTCTGCAATCATTATCTACATAGAAGCAAGTTTTTGTTCTTCACTTTACTCAAGTTTTTATCGTACGAAAAAGTTTCCAAAACCGATGTTTTAATCCGCTGCACTAATTCACACCCCCCCCTCTTAGTGTCGCTCCGATCCTAACAATTCAAGGTCTATCTCTATGGATCTTAATGCCAATGACATAAGATGCTTCACTGATATCTTTCATATCAAAATTTTTAGAAAGGAATTGTTTCACCTCATGTAGTAAACTCTTATTGTTAGTTGCAAGCAAAATATCATCTACGTATAAAATAAGGAAACATAGTTTACTCTCACTAATCTTCTGGTATATACATTGATCCATGGGATTTTCAACAAATCCAAATGAAGAAATCACTTCATAGAATTTAAAATATAATTGGCGAGAGGCTTGTTTTAAACCGTATATAGACTTCTTAAGCTTACAAACCAAGTGTTCACCAACACTAGAGGAGAAACCTTCAGGTTGTTTCATATAAAACTCTTCCTCTAGATCTCCATTAAGAAATACCATTTTCACATCCATTTGTTACAACTCAAGGTCAAAATGAGCAACTAATGTTAAAATGATACGAAGAGAATCTTTCTTAGATATAGGAGAAAACGTTTCCATATAATCAATTCCCTCTTTTGAGTAAATCCTTTCGAATCTTTCTTAGTTTTGAAGACCCATTTGCAACCAATAGCCTTTGCTTCATTAGACAACTCTACAAAATCTCAGACTCCATTGCTCATCATGGAACTCATCTCTTCTTTCATAGCATCATGCCACAAATTTGACTTGTTACAACTCATGGCTTGTGAAAAGGTTTTAGGATCATTTTTAGCTCCAATATTATAGTTAGATTCTTGTAGATATACAACATAATCACTAGGAATTACTGATCTTTTATTTCTAGTAGATTTTCTTAATATTGTACTAATGTTTCCTTGAGGAACTTGTGGTTCAACTAGTTGTTCAGGAGCTTATTGTAATTCCTGAACTACTTGATCTATTAGAATACTATCAACAACTTGTGGAATTTCAATGATTGGTTGTTCAACACTAGTTTATACTTGAGGAGTGCTATAAATTATAACCAATCTATCAGTTGATGTGGAAGGTTGAGATTATATATGATTATGTTTGGAAACTATGTTCCTGAAATGATCGCTCCCACTAATCACATCATCCTCAAGAAATTTAGTGTTTCTTGATTCCACAATCCTACTTGTATGAGATGGACAATAGAACTTGTAACCTTTGGACTTTTCGGCATATGCAATGAAATACCTACTAATAGTCCTTGGGTCCAGTTTCTTCTCTTGTGGATTATATATCTTGACCTCAGATGGGCATCCCCAAACGCGCATATGTCGCAAACTCGATTTCCAACCTTTCCATAATTCAAATGGTGTCTTTTGGACAGCCTTGGTTAGAACTCAGTTTAATATATACACAGTCATCTTTAGTGCTTCAGTCCACAAGAACTTAGGAAGATTGGAGTTGCTAAGCATACTCTGCACCATGTCTAATAATGTTCAGTTTCTTTTTTCTACAACACCATTCTAGTCTGGAGAACCAGGTATAGTGTATTGGGCAACAATCCCATGTTCTTGAAGAAATTTAGCAAAAGGACCAAGTGCTTATCCATTTTCAATGTATCTACCATAATATTCTCGACCTCTATCTGATCTCACAATTTTAATTTGCTTACCACATTGGTTCTCAACTTCAGCCTTAAAGACTTTAAAGGCATCCAATGCTTCATTTTTGTTATGAAGCAAATATATATACATATATCATGAGTAATCATCTATAAAAGAGATGAAGTATTTCTGACCATGTATATCCATGTTCGGACAACATATATTAGCATGAATTATCTCTAATAAG
Source organism: Musa balbisiana (assembly GCA_004837865.1). Taxonomy (NCBI): domain Eukaryota; kingdom Viridiplantae; phylum Streptophyta; class Magnoliopsida; order Zingiberales; family Musaceae; genus Musa; species Musa balbisiana. The sequence goes on from PYDT01000227.1 coordinate 73,003, forward strand.
TCTGAACTCCTATTAGCACCCTTTTTGGACTTATTGGTCTGCTTTCCCTTAATACAGTCCACACAAGTCTTAAAATTAGTAAAACCAATAGTACTAAGTACCCCATCTTTAACTAATCTCTTAATTCTCTCTATGGAGATATGTCCTAATCTCCGATGCCATAATATAGAGGAGTCCTCATTAATATTACACCTCTTAACGCTAGCGTGAACATGCATTGAACTTTGAGTATTATCATTTTGTAATAAAATACGGTAAAGACCATCAGACAAAATACCATTCCCAACACAATCAGAATTATATAATAAAAGAAATGATGTGTCTTTAAAATTAAAGGAATATCCAAATGGTACAAGTCTAGAAACAAAAATTAAGTTTCGTGAGAAACTTAGTACATAAAAGGTCATTTCCAATTTTAAAACAAAACCATTACTTAAAGTTAAAATACATGTTCCAATTGCCTCCACATGTGAGCCCATCTTATTTCCTGATAAGATGTTTTGCTCACTTCCCATTGGCTTTTTTAGGTTTTGCATACCCTGCAAAGAGTTTACAATATGGATTGTTGATCCAGAATCAATCCACTAGGTGTTAATATTAACATTAACCATATTAGATTCATAACACACATATGAGGTTGGTTTACCTTTCTTTTCAAGCCATTGTTGGAATTTCATGTATTCCTTCTTCATTTATCCATTTCTTTTACAAAAGAAACACCTTGCTTCTTTCTTGATATCAGCTTGGGGTGGTATTTTACCTCTTCTCTGCTGATGAACTTTCTAATTCGCTTGATGTTTGTCAGTTTTGTTCTTCCCGCGAGTGGTTACCACCAATGCACTTTCACCCAGTTCCATCACTAGCCTCTCTTCTTCTTTGAACACACATGGTTATTAATTCATTGATTGACCATTTGTCCTTGTGTGTATTGTATGAAATTTTAAAATGGCCATATTGAGGTGGAAGGGTGTTTAGAATATAAGAAGGATTCTGACATATTAACCTCGAGTTTCTTAAGTTGAGTCGCAATATCTCGCATTTGCATTATGTGCTCATGCACACCCTTTATGTTGGTGAGTCTAAGGGATGAGAATTTCATTATTAGGGTACTTGCTAGTGCCTTATCCGAAGTGACGAATTGTTCATCAATAGCTTTTAGCAAGTCTCGGACATTTTTATATTGGTCAACAGAACCTCGTATGCCAGTAATTATCTTAGTTTTGATAAACATTATGCTAAGCCGATTGGATCGCTCCTATCGCTCATATAATGCGATCTTAGTTGGAGTGCTGGTATTATTGATTATATGTGGTTCATTTTTCCTAATAGCATAATTAATATCCATCCACCATAAATGGAGGAGAACCCTCTCGTTTCATATCTTATAATTATCACCACTAAGTTCGGGAATATCATATCGAATATCAAAGGAATTAATAGTTTAAAAAACTGCATAAAATCAAATATGCTTATGTCAAAATTTGAAGCTTAATTGTCTAAATTACATATTTTACTAATGTGAAACATGCCAAAAATGTGAATCTCATGACATAAAAATTGCTTGTGGGCTAAATTCTTAATTCAAATAGATTTAAATGATTTTTTATGATAAAAATATCAAATTATATTCCAATTCATAATCCCTATGGGTAAATTATGAAAATAATCTGATATTTTATCCTGATTAATTATATTAAATATAATAAATTTGTAACGTTTGAACCATAATGAAGAACTTAATGATATTAAATATTTAATAATAATGGTTACATTTAGAATGAAAAATTGAAATATTTAAAACATAATAAATGAAGAAATTAATTATAATAAATTATGAATCTTAATGAGAACAGTTACATTCAGATGTTTTAAAGATTATTTACTAAAACAAATTTAAAATAGTAAAGGGTCAGTTCCCTCTTAGCTTAAACAAAAAGGCATAAAATTTTACTTTCAACTATCCTTCATTTTTCCCTATTATTGTTGCAAAATAATCAGGTTGAAGCTAATACATGAAGAACAACTATATGCATACTTGTACATCATCCTATGTTTGCAATAATCCATGTTGACGTATTGACAAGCCATGGTGGTAGCAGTATGATTTGAACATTCCTTTCCACAATTATACTCTTTATTGCCTCCTTTCACTACAACATGGAAAGCATCGAACCTTATTTGTTCTTCCTCGACATGTTCTCCTTATACGAATACCTGAGCAGCACTGCTACTACGCTAAGGTGCCCTTCTCGACTGCTGTGGTGACCTTCGTGACCACAATCGACATTATCTTCGTCATCTCTGCCATCACAATATATTCACTGCCACATAAAGACCTTCATCTGATCCATGAACAGTTACCATACCAACAAATGCTTCATTCTCAACATCTCCAATCACGGATGCACTAGGAAGCTGCTGTTGAGCCGGTTGATAGCATGGCCAATCTCCTAGATGAACCCGAAGATTCTGGCCCAAGATCAGATCTTCCAGAAATCGTGGGAGTAGGGTATGTCATCCTCCTCCTTTTACAATCACTCCTCACAACGTCTGGTGTCCTCCCGATTCTCATCCTTATCGAGTCCCTCCAGAATCCAAGAAGACAAAGAAGAGGAAGAGTCGAAGGAGGTGGATAATTGCTTGTCCATGGGTTTTCTCGACCATGTTGAGGCTGCACAGGAGAACGACCTTGTCGAAGACGATCGGAACTGCCAATAGCGTCATCAGGCTCGGCCTCCTCCGTTGTTACTAGATAGGAAAGGAGGAGAAGATCTAATTTTTTTTTACAGATTGATATCTCAGATCCGGCGATAGTGTATCTAAACAATAAAATTACGCATCATAAAATATTATTAGATCTAATTTTATTTAATTTTAATTTTGATATAATTTTTTTTCATTATAAATAACATGATTATAGATTTTATGTTAATAATTAGTATCAAAGTTTAGGTTTTTAGGATCAAATATATTATTTTTATTTACGATGCATGAATGAATCGTCCGATATTATTGATCTATTTTTTTATATAATTTACTCTATTATTTATTACGAGTAATGTATAATTTTTTATGTTTGATTGATGAATTTACTATTTACTATCGATGTTACTAGGGCGATGATATCTGTTACAACCCCGCTGAAAGGCTGTGTACCACCCCGTAGCGACCGTGCATGGGTAGCGGTCCACTTTCGAGCGGTGGTTGCACCACGCAGCGCGCATCGCAACAGCCACACGCGGATGCCGGCGGCACCACGGGCATCCCGTACCGCCTGTGAACGTAGTGCTCGCGGAAGGCGGTTGCACCCTATGTGAAGGCGGTAGCCGCCCTTACGCATAATGGTAGCGCCCGCAGAGAGCGCTTGTGGAGGGGCGGTGGCCGCAGATGGCGGCAGCCGCTGTCCCCGTAGGCAAAGGGCAACGGCAGCGACCGTGAGTGGGCAGCCCCATGGCGGCAGCAGCCGCGCATGGGCAGAGGCAGCGCTGCGGCGGTGGCAGAGGCAACGGTCGCTCGTTGGCAGCGGTGTGGCAGCGTCGCACGCACAAAGGTGGCGGCGCTGCAAATTAGATTTTTGGGCAAAATCACAGTTTGGCCCTAGGGTTTTCTTTTGGTCAAATTATAATTTTGCCCTTCTATATTTTATTAATATCCTTTAATTCTTTTGATAGTTCTATCCTTTACAGTTTTGCCCTTTATAATCCTTTAATCTCAATTTATATCCTGTTACATATTTATAGTTTTACCCTTATAAAATTAAAAATTCTAATTTATATTCTCAATTATAAAATTGATAATATGATTTATTATAATCATGATTCAATTTGATCATGATTATACTTTTTATTATTTGATTAGATTTAATTTTTGATTAAAAAATTATAAATTATGGTTTACTTTTATAGTTTTATCACTTATTGATTATACTTTAACATGTGGTAAATAAAATCTAATTATTGTTCTTAATATTAATTTGGTTATTCATATGTATATATTTGAAATTGTGAAAATGATAGTTATCTTTCACATAAAGGTTATTTATGATTTATATGTTAACATGATTATAGTTAAGTTTTCTTTATGTTGATCAATGTTCTATAATTATTATGGTTATTATTATATTATTGAACTACTTCAGCATAAATCAAGATAAATAAATTTCTGAATATTATTTGTAATTTATTTTTATAGTAGCTTGGAACATTAGACTTATGAGATGTGAATTACAATAAATGCTTATCATTTATATGGCATTTTAGATTATATTTTATATTTTATATTGGTCCTATAGCCACCAAGTGACCTAGACCAATAATTTATAAAATACATTATGAAATTAATCCTAAATGATATTAAATAAAATAATATTCACAATGACAGCATGGATCAAGATAAAGAAATTTAGTGAATATTATTTGTAATTTATCTTCCTAAATTTTATTTGACTGGTAGCTACCAAAGTAGCTTGGGATGATCGACTTATGAGATATAAATTACATAAAGTTCTTGTCATTCATGAGATACTTTTATATGTATTTTCTTTTTATGTATTGGGATTATTTGTAATTTATCTTCCTAAATTTTATTTGACTAGTAGCTACCAAAGTAGCTTGGGATGATAGACTTATGAGATGTGAATTACAATAAAGTTCTTGTCATTCATGAGATACTTTAGATTGTATTTTATCTTTTTATGTATTGGTCCTATAGCCACCAAAGTGACCTAGACCAATAATTTATAAAATACATTATGAAATTAATCCTAAATGATATTAAAATAAAATAATATTCATGATGACACATATATTTAGGAGATTTAGATAATCCCAAAGGAGAATCTATTTCAAATAATTATGTGATGGGATAGGATAATACTATTTTGGATATCCTTGCAGTTTAGGATTATATACCCAAAGGTAACAACATTATTCCACAATGATGGTATCAGTCCTCCATAAGTGATTTTGAGTGAACAGTCAATATTTCACCCAAATATGAAATATAGATGATATCAACAGTTCATCATATTTTAGAAACTCAAAGCATTAATGTTATATTATTACAATAGTACTTTTCTTCATTATATTTTTTGTAGATGTCCATATATTTTTTGAATAAATGGCTTAAGCATATGCAAGTTATATTGTAGTGAGTGAGACCTTGATCAGATTAATTAAATAGAATACAAACTTAATTACTGAAGTTCTATGCGAATAAATAATTGAGGTAATGATTATAAAGGTATGAAAGACTAATTTTATGATGCTTCAACTTCAGTACAGTTTCACAACTAGGCATGAGAATATAAAATAGAAAATTAGTGTGAGTGAAATCTCGAAATTCAAATATGATATAGATGATATCAACAGTTCATCATATTTTAGAAACTCAAAGCATTAATGTTATATTATTACAATAGTACTTTCTTCATTATATTTTTTGTAGATGTCCATATATTTTTTGAAATAAATGGCTTAAGCATATGCAAGTTATATTGAGTGAGTGAGACCTTGATCAGATTAATTAAATAGAATACAAACTTAATTACTGAAAAATATAATCGTGCCTTTATAGAAATGGTTAGGAGCATGATAGGTTATTCTTTTGTACCCAAATCAATGTGAGAAGAAGCTTCAAGGACAACTATGTATATCTTGAATGGTGTTCTAGTAAGTAAATTACATGACTTCTTTTGAGTTATGAAATAATAGGAAACCTAACTTAAGATATTTATATATTTGAGATTGTCTAATAGAGATAAAGACCTTCAACTCACATAAAAGAAAATTAAATTTAATAACTACTTTTAATATGATTCAAATCAAATATTACAAAAATTATTTTTCTAATACTTGATAGATTAATTTGATGCTTCAACATATATTACCAATACTATATATCATTAAAATAAAAAAAATTGAATGGGGTGTAAAATCAAATGAGAATGAGATATTCATCATTATAGGGAATCATTTTAAAGTGAAAGTGATATTTGTTTGTATTTATCGCCTACATCTAAAGATATTTCAATTGATAGATCTTAAGGATCCATGCTATGTTCTTATAATTTTAGAAATTGGGTTCTTTATCTAGAATTGTTAGACTATTATTTCCCTTTTGGTGATTGTAAACTTACTGTAATTCAATAAAAATTAACTTTTTTATTTTGTATAATAATCTATACATAATTAATATGAATCTTAAGTTTACAATGGTCTTACAATTAAATATTAAAATAAAATATATTTTTATAAACTTCTTGAGATTATGCTTATATTTGTGGGTCATTCTATATTTTGTCTTATTAAAGAGAGACATTTTATCACCATAAAGATAACTTGTTGAGATATTATTATATATATCTAATTCATATAAAATTTATGACCGTTTACACTCTTGAAATATATATAAATGAAGTCGATAAACAATTAGATAGAAAAGTCAAGATCATCATATTTGACAAGGGTAATAAATTTTATGGTATTTATGATGAACCCAATTATAATTCTAATTATTTTGCCAAATTTTTGAAAAAATAAGGTATATATGTTTAATATGATTTACCATATATGTTATAGTAGAATATAATTACTGAAAAATATAATCGTGCCTTTATAGAAATGGTTAGGAGCATGATAGGTTATTCTTTTGTACCCAAATCAATGTGAGAAGAAGCTTCAAGGACAACTATGTATATCTTGAATGGTGTTCTAATAAGTAAATTACATGACTTCTTTTGAGTTATGAAATAATAGGAAACCTAACTTAAGATATTTATATATTTGAGATTGTCTAATAGAGATAAAGACCTTCAACTCACATAAAAGAAAATTAAATTTAATAACTACTTTTGAATATTTTATTATATATTCAGAAAAGTTTAAAGGGTATATATCTTATTACTCTAATCATAGTACGATAATAATTAAATATGGTAATGTAAGATTCCTATAAAATAGAAAATTAGTGTGAGTGAAATCTCGAAATTCAAATATGATATAGAGGAGATACAAGTTGATACTCCTTTATTGTTTGTGAGATTGTTGTTACTTAAATCATTAAATGATTAGATAAAAGTGAACAACAAAATAATATTACTAAACTCTCACATTATATTGATATTGCTATTAGTGGTCTTATAGAACAATCATAATTGACAACCTTAGGAATATCTCAAAGGGAAAGGAATCATATCATTTATGGTTATTATGTGGCATATCTACAAGATTATATTATGATATAAGAATCAGAATAGATCCCTTATTATTTTCATAAGTCATGAAAAGTAATAATTCTGAAAAGTAATATGATACAATAAAAGAAGAGTTAAAATTAATAACCAGAATGGTGTTTGATAAATTTATCAAATTGTCCAATAATTGTAAAAGAGTCTATTATATAAATGTGACTCAAAGGATAATGTCAAATGGTATAATAGTTAGACTTATGATTAAAAGTTTTACTCATATGTATCGACCATAACGAGATATTTAGTTTTTTTAATGAACTCGTTAAGAATCATCATGACATTAGTAACTCATTTTGAGTTTGAGTTATATCATAATGATATGAAATAATGTTTTTAAAGATCTAGCTTTATATGAGTTACTCTAAACGATTTACAAAGAAAATAAAAAAATATATATATAATCTGATATGCAAATTCAAGAATCCATTTATGACCTTAAACAAGTTTCAAGATAATAATATATAAATGTTCTTAATATCATTATTTTTATATTTAAGGAACATATTATTGGTAAGTATTTATATCAATCGGAGCAAGTTTATTATATTGGTCTTATATATTGATAATATTTTACCTTTCCAATAGTGATCTTGATGTATTATACTAAATTAAGAAATTTGTCACTAAGAGTTTTAAGATGGTTGATATGAATAAGACATCTTATATTATTAACATTGAGTAATTCAAGGATAAACCTCAATAATTGTGAAGGCTATCTTAGAAAGGATATATCAATCGAGTCTTGAAAAGATTTAATGTACAACTTTGTTCAGTAAATCATAAAAGTAAAATTTAGTTAATATTAAATATTTTAAAATGACTTGAAAAGAATTAGATAAAGAAGATATTCTTTGTATATGCACAGTTTGGAAGTCTATGCTCAAGCTTATGTCGGAACATATATCAGTTTTACAATTAAAATGTTGGGTATATATTGGAGTTACCCAAAAGTAAAAACACTAAATACTACAAAGAAAGTAATAAGGTATTTGAAAGGGACAAAGGATTATATGCTTATATGTATGAAATTATATCAGCTTAAAATTATGATATTTTTAGATGTTAATTGTATAAATTACCTCGATAATAGAAGTTCATCTTACGGTTAATATCTATATCAATTAGAAGGGTAATTTATTATTATTAATAAAAGAAGTTGATTTTGTGGCATACTTTAAAGCCACTAATCAAACTTTTTAACTGTGAAATTTTATCTCAGGACTTGGTGTAGTCAGACTCAATGGCCAAGTCGTTGAAGATATTTGTAACATTGCAATAATTTTTTCTCTAAGAATGACAAGTACTATTGTATCTCTATGCATTATGGTATAAAATATTTAATGGTTAGAGAAGATGAATCTAAAAACATCCAATGTCAATTAATTACTTGAGTTCCATTGTATTAATTGCTGATATATTCACTTAGGACTTATAGCCTAAAATATTTTGAAAGAACATGTTTTTATGATTGAGTTTGTGAGCAACCCATAAAGGGTATGGTGATGCATGTTTGAGTAGATACTATAATTGATATTCTTATTTACATACTTAAAGTTATTTGTTTCTGCTATCCTGTTCATAATTATGTATGTACATATTATTGTTGAATGTGATGACAAGTCTTGATAAAATAAATTATAGGGTCATTGTGGTACATAGAAGGAAGTATGACATTGATGACATACAACTGTGACTTGTATTGTTAGTTAGACTTAATGTAGTATTATTATATTTATTAGACTTATTGGCTTATTTTTAAAAATTCGCATGCGTGTATATAGTTTTTCTAAAATTTCATAATTCAATTAGGTCAAATTATTTTTAAATAAATTTTATATATTTATTTTTGATTTTAAGTCTTTTTATATCTTACCAATTAATGGGCCAAGTGGGAGAATGTTAGATTTGTTAGGATCAAGAGCACTAAGGAGGGGGGGGGAGGGGGGGGGGGGTGAATTAGTGCGTTGTAAGATAATGACGGTTTAAAAACTGGGGGGGGGGGGGGGGGGGGGGGGGGGGGGGGGGGGGGGGGGGGGGGGGGGGGGGGGGGGGGGGGGGGGGGGGGGGGGGGGGGGGGGGGGGGGGGGGGGGGGGGGGGGGGGGGGGGGGGGGGGGGGGGGGGGGGGGGGGGGGGGGGGGGGGGGGGGGGGGGGGGGGGGGGGGGGGGGGGGGGGGGGGGGGGGGGGGGGGGGGGGGGGGGGGGGGGGGGGGGGGGGGGGGGGGGGGGGGGGGGGGGGGGGGGGGGGGGGGGGGGGGGGGGGGGGGGGGGGGGGGGGGGGGGGGGGGGGGGGGGGGGGGGGGGGGGGGGGGGGGGGGGGGGGGGGGGGGGGGGGGGGGGGGGGGGGGGGGGGGGGGGGGGGGGGGGGGGGGGGGGGGGGGGGGGGGGGGGGGGGGGGGGGGGGGGGGGGGGGGGGGGGGGGGGGGGGGGGGGGGGGGGGGGGGGGGGGGGGGGGGGGGGGGGGGGGGGGGGGGGGGGGGGGGGGGGGGGGGGGGGGGGGGGGGGGGGGGGGGGGGGGGGGGGGGGGGGGGGGGGGGGGGGGGGGGGGGGGGGGGGGGGGGGGGGGGGGGGGGGGGGGGGGGGGGGGGGGGGGGGGGGGGGGGGGGGGGGGGGGGGGGGGGGGGGGGGGGGGGGGGGGGGGGGGGGGGGGGGGGGGGGGGGGGGGGGGGGGGGGGGGGGGGGGGGGGGGGGGGGGGGGGGGGGGGGGGGGGGGGGGGGGGGGGGGGGGGGGGGGGGGGGGGGGGGGGGGGGGGGGGGGGGGGGGGGGGGGGGGGGGGGGGGGGGGGGGGGGGGGGGGGGGGGGGGGGGGGGGGGGGGGGGGGGGGGGGGGGGGGGGGGGGGGGGGGGGGGGGGGGGGGGGGGGGGGGGGGGGGGGGGGGGGGGGGGGGGGGGGGGGGGGGGGGGGGGGGGGGGGGGGGGGGGGGGGGGGGGGGGGGGGGGGGGGGGGGGGGGGGGGGGGGGGGGGGGGGGGGGGGGGGGGGGGGGGGGGGGGGGGGGGGGGGGGGGGGGGGGGGGGGGGGGGGGGGGGGGGGGGGGGGGGGGGGGGGGGGGGGGGGGGGGGGGGGGGGGGGGGGGGGGGGGGGGGGGGGGGGGGGGGGGGGGGGGGGGGGGGGGGGGGGGGGGGGGGGGGGGGGGGGGGGGGGGGGGGGGGGGGGGGGGGGGGGGGGGGGGGGGGGGGGGGGGGGGGGGGGGGGGGGGGGGGGGGGGGGGGGGGGGGGGGGGGGGGGGGGGGGGGGGGGGGGGGGGGGGGGGGGGGGGGGGGGGGGGGGGGGGGGGGGGGGGGGGGGGGGGGGGGGGGGGGGGGGGGGGGGGGGGGGGGGGGGGGGGGGGGGGGGGGGGGGGGGGGGGGGGGGGGGGGGGGGGGGGGGGGGGGGGGGGGGGGGGGGGGGGGGGGGGGGGGGGGGGGGGGGGGGGGGGGGGGGGGGGGGGGGGGGGGAACTCCTGGGAGACCGAGTCTCCTGGGCGGTGCCACCACCGGCCAGGAATTCTAGGTCAGAATGGGCTGATTCATTCGCCCAATTTGGGTCTATCAAGGGCCCATTTGGCCCCAGATTAAGTTATTGGGATCACCTCCTATTCCTAACTTAATCTACATGCTAACTATGACAATTAAGACATCAATACTGCATATCGTGTTTCAGTGCGTCAATCGCTTCTTCCGGCGAGCTTCTAGCGAACTTCCCTCGAACATCCGATGAACCCTCGGCGATGCTCCGACGGACTCCTGGCAAACTCCTGGACTTGCGACGATCCTCTTGGCGAGTTCCGACGAGCTTCTTTGGCAAGCTCCTGGACTTCTCGGATTGTTCCCGCAGAATATCCGACGACCATCCAGACTTCCAACGAACTCTCAAACCCCCAACGTGATCTTTGTCTTGATTCCGGCTCAACACCTGCTGTATGTCTTACTGCCGTCATAGTTGATCCTGGACACTTATCTCAACATATGGATTAGATAACCAAATGATAATTGACTTCATCATCAAAATCTGAGATTCAACAATCTCCCCCTTTTTTATGATGACAATCAATTGATGACGGAGTTAACCTTAACTCCCCCTATCTATATGTCATACTTAAGATAAGTCATTCTTGAATTCAAAGCCTTTGAATTCAAAAGACATATTGATAAGTTAAGTTCATTTAAACTTATCAATACCCCTATCATGATTCCTATTATGATGTATCTATCTGAAAATGATGTCGAGGCATGACATCCATTTTCAGGTTTTATACTTCAAATGTGAAAGATAGCAATCATAGCAATTCATCACATGGTAAGATATCAACATTGTAAAATTACGATGCAAGCTCTTGATATCTTAACATAATGCAAATATTTCAAATGTAAGCTCTATGTATAGTAATTCATTCTATCATCAATTTACCACATATTTCTTCCCCTTTATTATCAACAAAAAGGAGAATGATTAAAGCATATTTCAAGCATAGTAATAAGTGTGGTAAAGATTCATGTCATAGAAGGATTCATATCATTTTTCAACAATAAGTGATAAGATACCATTCATACAAATTATTTTCAAGCAATCATGACATGGTATCATTCAAAAGTCCATTAAGGAGATAGCTTTCATTACTTCTTCCTTTGTTATTAACATTTTGCATGGAGGAAGAAAGCCATTGTGACCTATCTTGAATGAAGTTAAAAACGATAAGAGACTAAATCATACTTCATTTTTACAAGAGTCAAGATATGCATGTGAATTAAAGTCTTGCAAGTGTTCATCTCAAAAAGAAATCTTCCTTCATCAAGAAAGAATTCATATGAAAGAATCATCAAATCCATTTCTCGATTAAAAATCATTTTTCACAAGGTAAATTCATGAGAGATGCATTTGCTAATTATTCCATATGTCAAAAATCATGGAGCATTGATATGAAATAACCTTGATATGACATAGGCTCATGAAAGCTCTATTCAAAAAAAGCATTAAGTCCGAAAGACTTCCGATAAACTCTCGAACCCCCAACATGATCTTTGTCTTGACTCCGGCTTAATACCTACTGCATGTCTTACTGCCGTCATAGTTAATTCTGCACACTTATCTCAACGTATGGATTAGATACCAAATGATAATTGACTTCATCATCAAATCCATTTCTCGATTAAAAATCATTTTTCACAAGGTAAATTCATGAGAGATGCATTTGCTAATTAATTCCATATGTCAAAAATCATGGAGCATTGATATGAAATAACCTTGATATGACATAGGCTCATGAAAGCTCTATTCAAAAAAAGCATTAAGTCCGAAAGACTTCCGATAAACTCTCGAACCCCCAACATGATCTTTGTCTTGACTCCGGCTTAATACCTACTGCATGTCTTACTGCCGTCATAGTTAATTCTGCACACTTATCTCAACGTATGGATTAGATAACCAAATGACAATTGACTTCATCATCAAATCCATTTCTCGATTAAAAATCATTTTTCAACAATAAGTGATAAGATACCATTCATACAAATTATTTTTCAAGCAATCATGACATGGTATCATTCAAAAGTCCATTAAGGAGATAGCTTTCATTACTTCTTCCTTTGTTATTAACATTTTGCATGGAGGAAGAAAGCCATTGTGACCTATCTTGAATGAAGTTAAAAACGATAAGAGACTAAATCATACTTCATTTTTACAAGAGTCAAGATATGCATGTGAATTAAAGTCTTGCAAGTGTTCATCTCAAAAAGAAATCTTCCTTCATCAAGAAAGAATTCATATGAAAGAATCATCAAATCCATTTCTCGATTAAAAATCATTTTTCAACAATAAGTGATAAGATACCATTCATACAAATTATTTTTCAAGCAATCATGACATGGTATCATTCAAAAGTCCATTAAGGAGATAGCTTTCATTACTTCTTCCTTTGTTATTAACATTTTGCATGGAGGAAGAAAGCCATTGTGACCTATCTTGAATGAAGTTAAAAACGATAAGAGACTAAATCATACTTCATTTTTACAAGAGTCAAGATATGCATGTGAATTAAAGTCTTGCAAGTGTTCATCTCAAAAAGAAATCTTCCTTCATCAAGAAAGAATTCATATGAAAGAATCATCAAATCCATTTCTCGATTAAAAATCATTTTTCAACAATAAGTGATAAGATACCATTCATACAAATTATTTTTCAAGCAATCATGACATGGTATCATTCAAAAGTCCATTAAGGAGATAGCTTTCATTACTTCTTCCTTTGTTATTAACATTTTGCATGGAGGAAGAAAGCCATTGTGACCTATCTTGAATGAAGTTAAAAACGATAAGAGACTAAATCATACTTCATTTTTACAAGAGTCAAGATATGCATGTGAATTAAAGTCTTGCAAGTGTTCATCTCAAAAAGAAATCTTCCTTCATCAAGAAAGAATTCATATGAAAGAATCATCAAATCCATTTCTCGATTAAAAATCATTTTTCACAAGGTAAATTCATGAGAGATGCATTTGCTAATTAATTCCATATGTCAAAAATCATGGAGCATTGATATGANCTTTGCAAGCTCCTGGACTTCTCGGATTGTTCCCGCAGAAATCCTACGACCGTCGCCAGACTTCCACGAACTCCTCCGACCCCCAACGTATCTTTGTCTTGACTCCGGCTCAACACCTACTTCATATCTTACTGCCGGCATAGTTGATCCTGGACACTTACTCAACATATGGATTAGATAACCAATGATAATTGACTTCTCATTCAAAATCTGAGAGTCAACAATCTCCCCCTTTTTTATGATGACAATCAATTGATTCGGAGTTAACCTTAATCCCCCGATCTATATGTCATACTTAGATAAGTCATTCTTGATTCAAAGCCTTTGAATTCAAAAGACTATTGATAAGTAAGTTCATTTCAACTTATCACTACCCCTATGCATGATCCTATTATAAGGTATCTAACTTAAAATGATGTCGAGGCATAACCCACATCCATTTTCAGTTTTATACTTTCAAATTTAAAGATAGCAATCTAGCAATTCATCACATTGTAAGATATCAACATTGTCAAATTACGATGCAGCTTTGATACGTAACAAGAATGCAAATTTTCAATGTAAGCTCATGTAGATTTTCATTCTTCATCCACTTTACCACATATTTCTTCCCTTTATATCACGATGTCTCAAAACGCTAGCGGTACCCCGTCCAAAATTCTTGGGAACCGGTCTCTTGGGCGGTGCCACCGCTTGCATGAGTCTGGGTCCTAAATGGGCTGTTCCCTTTGTCCCAATTTGGTCCTGCTAAGGGCCCATGACCCCATTAAAGTTAAGGATTATCTCCCAATCCGAACTGAATCTCGTGCTAACTATGATAAGTAAGACATCAATCTGTAGATCCATGTTCCCTTCAATCGCTTCTTCCGGGCTCAGCTTCCAGCGACTTTCCGACTACCCTCGTCGATGCTCAGCATGACTCCCGGCAACTTCTGAACTTGCAACGATCCTCGTAGCGATTTGACAGCTCTTTGGCAAGCTCCTGACCTTCTCGATTTTCCCCAGAACCTTTGACGACCGTCCAGCTTCCGACGAACTCTCGAACCCCAACGTGCTCTTGGTCTTACCGGCTCAACATTACTACTGCTGTCTTACGATCATCAAGTTTTAATCCTACACACATCTCAACATACAAATTAGCTAACCAAATGACAATTGACTCATCATCAAATCTGATATTCACAACTTCCTTCTTTTATGATGATGCATGATGAACGAGTTAACCTTACTCCCCTATCTATATGCCATACTTAAGATGTCATTCTTGAATTCAAAGCCTTTGAATTCAAGAGACATATTGATACGTTAAGTTCATTTAACTTATCAATACCCATCATGATTCCTATCATGCTGTATCTATTTGACAATAATGTCAAGGCATGACATTCCATTTTTCAAGTTTCATATTTCAAATGTGAAAGATAGCAATCTAGCAATTCATCACATGGGCGTATCAACATTGTAAAATTGTGATGCAAGCTCTTGATATCTTCACATAATTCAATATTTCAAATGTAAGCTCGATTTATACCAATTCCATTCTATCAAGCAATTCCTCATAGGGCAATATATCAATATGTAAATTTTGATGTAACGCTTTTGATATCTTTAACATATGCAAATATGGTAAATCATAGCATCTATCATGCCATTTATACCACATATTCTATCATCATTTATCATATATTTCCTCTCCTTTTGTCCTCAACACAAAGGAGAACGAGTCAAGTTATTTCAAGCATACGTAATAAGTGTGGTAAAGATTCCTGTCAATAGAAGGCTTCCATATCATTTTGTCCAATCAGTAAAAATATCTTCATACAAATTATTTTCAGCAATCATGACATAGTATCATTCAAAAGTCCCTAAGAGATAGCTTTCATTACTTATTTCTTTTTATTGTGTCATTAATTTTTACATGACTGACGAAAACCATTGTGGAATGAAAGAGTTAAAGCATACTTCATTTTTACAAGGATCAAGATATGTATTAAATTAAAATCCTTCAAGTGAGTTCCATCGCAAAAAGAAATCTTCCTTCCCCCCCAAAAACAAGACGGAATTCATATGAAAGTCATCAAATCCTTTCGCGATTAAAAATTATTTTGTTCCACAAGGTAATTCATGAGAGATGTAGTTGTTAATCATTCCATATGGTCAAAAATCATAGAGCATTGATATGAAATAACTTCAAGAACATAGGCTTATGACAACTCCAATAAGAAAGACATAAGTCCGGAAGAGAAATACATTAGGATCAGAAACCGAAAATTAATTTAACACAGTCATGATTCTTACACAGTTTTAACCATAGCTTTTCAGACACCATCCATTAGGAAAACATGCTTGCATCATGGAAATTTGTCATCACAAAATAATAATTTTCACATGTTATTAAATCATACAATCAAGAAAAATTCATATCAAGATTTTAGCATTAGTTTCTAAGTGTTGATCGCGGACAAGCAAGTTCCGAAAATGAATTTAAATAAATTCATGCATCGGAACATATCAACATTCCGAATTTCTTCTAATGAGTCAACTTTTCTTCACTTAAGGCTTTGTAAAAATATCATTCTAGTTGATGTTTAGTATTCATGAACTCTCTAATTACATCAGATTAGTGATATGACTCATCTAAAGTGATGTCTATATCAATATGCTTTGTTCTTGAGTATGAATGAGATTTCTTTGTTTAAACATATTCCACTTGTATTGTCCATTTAATGGAAGATTTTTAAGATGACTTTATATCCTTCTAAGGTTTTTTTCATCCACAAACTGTGCCCAACTGCACTAGCTTCACTATACTTAGCTTCGGGTGTTGATGGGCAATCGAGTTTTATTTCTTAGATGAACCAGACCGGGTATGTCCCAAAATTGACAGTTCCGATGTGCTTGTTCATCTGTCTCCCCTACCACTCTCTTTGAGAAGTACTACCGCGCATTGTCAATCGTCATTGAGAGTTAATAAAGCGCAAGCTATGGAGCGGTACCACCGCCTGACAGGTGGGTGATACAATCGCTGGCAGCACTAACTGCTAGCGGTACCACCGGTCCCAAAATTATGGGAGACGAGTCTCATGGGCGGTCGCTACCGATTGCCAGGAAGTCGGGTCTAAAATGGGCTGTTCCATTGGGCCCAATTTGGGTCTGCTAAGGGCCCAGATGACCCCAGATTAAAGTTAATGGGATTATTACAATCCTAACTTAATTACGTGCGAACTATGATATTAACGACATCCAAATACGGTAGATCTGTTCGGTTCAAATCGCTTCTTCCGGGAAGCTCCAGCGAACTTACGAAGAACCCTGGCGTGCTCCAGCGGACTCCCGGCAAAAATCTGAACTTGCCAACATCCTTAGCGAATTTGGACGAGCTTTTTGGCAAGCTTCTGGACTGTCGATTATTCACACAGAACCTTTGACGACGTCCAGACTTCGACGAACTCTCGAAACCCCAAAGTGATCTTTGTCTTGATCCGGCTCAAACCCCTTACTGCATGTCTTACGATCATCATAGTTGAATCTCCACTTATCTCAAACATACAAATTAGATAACCAAATGAAATTGCCTTCATCATCAAAATTGATATTCAACAACTCCTTCTTTGTCTGATGATAATCAATGATGAACGGAGTTAAACTAAATCCACTATCGATAGCATACGTAAGATAGGTCATTCTCGCATTCAAAGCCTTTGAATTCACGGAGACATATGATCAGTTAAGTCATTTAAAAACTTATCAAGACCCCATCATGATCTACATGAGGCTCTATTGAAATAAATGTCAAGGCCTGACACCATTTTCAAGTTTCATATTTCAAATGTGAAAGATAGTAGCAATCATAGCAATTAAAACATGGTAAGATATCAACATTGTAAAATTGTGATGCAAGCTCTTGATATTTAACAGGAATTTCAAATATTTCAAATGTAAGCTCTATTTATCCCAATTCATTCTATCATAGCAATTCATCATATGGCAAGATTATCAAATGTTCAAAATGCTTTGATGTAAGCTTTGATATTTAAAATTAATGCAATTGGAAGCATCGCATTCTATCATCAAATCTTACAATATTCTCTCACAAATTATACATATATTTCGCCCTTTTGTCATCACAAAAAGGGACCGATTCAACGTGATTCAACTAGAATAAGGTGGTTAAAGATTCATTCATAGAAGGATTCTATCATTTTCAACAATAAGTAATAAGATATAATTCATACAATATTTCAAAGCCCTCCGACATAGTATCATTCAAAAAGTCAATTAAGGAGATAGATTTCATTACTTAGTTATTTACTTATGTGTTCATGAATTTTTTGCATGAAGGAAGAAACACCATTCGTGAATGATACGAGAGTAAATCAACTTCATTTACAAGGACAAGATTGTATGTAAATAAATCCTGGAAGTGTTCATCCCCCCAAGAAATCTTCCTCACAAGAGGGAAGTTCATATGAAAGAATAATCAAAACATTCCGATTAAAAATTATTTTTCACAAGGTAAATTATGAGAGATTTATTGTTAATCAATTCCCTATGTCAAAAATCATAGAGCATGATATGAAATAAACTTAACAGTAAACATAGCTTATGAAAAACTCCAATAAAGAATACATTAAGTCCGGAAGAGGAAATACATAGGATCAGGAAAATCGGAAACTGAAATTTAACACCATTCTGTAGTCGGACACAGTTTCCCCCATAGCTTCAGACCACAATCATACGGTTAAACCATTGCGTACATCATGGAAATTTTTGCATCCAAAAATATATAATTTCACATGTATAAACGCAATACAAATCAAGTAAAAATTCATATCATAAGATTTTTAGCATTAATTTTAAGTGAGTGATGAGGACAAGAAAGTCCGAAAGAAATTAATAAATTCATGCATTCGGACATTCACCATCCTATTCTCTTCTAATGAACGTAAAATTGTTCTTCACTTAAAGGCTTTGTAAAAATATCAGCTAGTTGAGTTTAGTACCTAAGGAACTCTATAATTACATCATGATTAGTGATATGATCTCATATAACGTGATGGCCAATATTCCACTTGCTTTTGCTTTGTCTTGAGTATGACGGAGCTTCTTTGTTAAAATATTACACTTGTATTGTCCATTCAATGGCAGATTGTTAAGATGAACTTTACATCTTCTAGGTGTTTTTCATCCAAACAACTTGGCACACATGCACTCGCTTGGCAATATAGTTAGCTTTCGGTTGTTGAATAGGGGCAACGAAGTTTTATTATTAGATGACCAGGACCAAGGGTATGTCCAAAAAATTCACATGTTCCGGATGGCTTTGTCTCGCTAGTCTACACTAGAAAATCCAACATTGCATAAGCAATTAACTAAAATTCTCGGATTGGGAGACACTAATCCTATATTTAGGGACATTTACGATATCTAAGTAATCTTTTAATGCTTTGAGATGAGATTTTAGATTCGATTGAAACCTAGCACAAAGTCCTACACAATGAAAAGCGATATCAGGTCTAGTTGCAGTGAGGTACAAGTACAACTTCCTATCATACATATACGTGTTGGATTCAAAGCTTCTCACTTTCATCAATTTCTAACTTAGTAGAGGTGCTAATAGGGTTCAGTGTTGATAGATTTTTGAGATTTCCATATTAATTTTTGTAGCAAATCTAAATGTATGTAGTGTTGATAATAAAGATCCATGTTAATTGTTTAATTTGTAAGCCTAAAAGAAGGTAATTCTCCATCAAATCATTTCAAACTAAAGTCTAATTTTAGCAAAAGATTCACAAAGAAGATTCGTAGTAGAAACGAAGACAATATAATCAACAATAAATCTGCACCAATGGAGGAAAATTATTGTCAAAATTTTTGATAAACACGTACGTACGACTTTGGCCGTTATGGACATTATTTTCAATAAGAAACGAACTAAGGCTTCTAGACCAAAGATTCTGGAGCTTGTTTTAAACCATAGGGAGCTTTAGTTAATTTACAAACGTGATTAGGGAAAATATTATTCTCAATCTGGGGAGGTTGGTCAACATAAAACTCTTCGAAATAAAAGCATTAGAAAAGTGCTTTTAACATACATTGAAAATAAAGTACAATTATTACTACTAGTATAGGCAAGGGAGATCCTTCTGGTTGAATAGAGCCTACAAGAGCGAGGTATTTGTAATCGATACATTCTTTTGGTTGAAACCTTGGATACTAATATAGCCTTTTTTTATACCCCGATACCAGATTCATCTTGCTTGTCTAAAGACATAGTTAGTACTAATAATAAATGGTCATTCTAGCCTAGGAACAAGCTTCAACACCCTCAGTTTTCTCAAACTGATGTAACTCTCGGCATGGCGATAATCCAGATCATCTTCATGGCTTCGTCAAAGACATTAGGTTCAATTTGGTGAGGCGAAAGGCGCGTTGGCACAAAAAATTTTAAGAGAAGAACGGTTTGCACCCCCTTAGTAGATATGTCTCGTAAGTATTAGTCCTTAGGATGGTTACATAATTCGAATACTGGGTAAGGGCTGTTTTCGGAAGGGGGAACATTCAAGTTCGCATAGTTGGAGAAGGGGTTCATTTAATTCAACGAATCGAAATTAACATCATCATCAAAATCATTGTTCTTATTCGATAATCTCAGTGAAACAACACAGGAATAGATTCTTATAAATTAAAGTATTTTGATTGAAGATAGGCAAATGCTTTAGAAATTGAAAATTAAAAAGTTATTCTCTTTTCTTTTAAACAAAACTTTTTTTACCCTTTTCCCCATTTTTTTTTTGTTGAGGATTTCTTGGAGTAGAGAAGTTGTGGTGTATCTATTGATCACAAAATTCTGGAAACAGCATGGTTGAATTCACCATCGTGATCACTCTCGAATTGATGAAGCTATTAAAGAAAGAGCGAACTGTTTTACTTCAGGAAACAACATAAATTTTTACTTTTATTCTATTCTTGGTAATTCTAGTCTTAGTACAGAGTAATCATTGAGAAATAGTCTGTTCGACTGAATTCAAAACAGGGTTCGTGGTATAGCCCATTTTAAAAAGATGGAACTAATTGCGTCCACTAGGATTGTGACTATAACAAAGGTTTTAGAAGACTCATGTCCTATCCATAGACAATGGACGCTTTTCATCCTATTTTATTTTTTTGATTCGTACTTTCTTCTGTTCGGATAAAAAACAAATACACGGGAAAATATTTTAGGGAATAAAAAAGAAGGCTATACTTAAATTGAGGGTGCATGTATGTATAATACAGACTAAGAGTATATACATAATAAGACAATATAGAGTAGAAATATAGCGGGGTAGGGCGGGACGAACCGCATCGTTAGCTGTCGGCTAGGGGTTAAGTGACGTTGCTGATCACTTTTAACGCTCTCTAAATTCACAAAACCGAACGTGAAATTGATTTAATCGGCCTCTTTACTGGAAGATGATTTATTCTAGAGAAAATTAGAGCCATAACATCTATGTAAGCTTGTCTGTCTGAATGTATCAAAAACCTACCTCGATTACTAGATGATACCCTAGAGAGAGAGGGATTATACCAAATCCGTCTAGTTAGTTACTTCGTCCCTATCCGCTCGCAGGATCCGAGGAAAAGAATTTGGTTGCACCGAGTTGAAACAATATGCTGATGGTTCTAGTAAACAAAACCACCCTTTTCTAGCTTGTTGGCTCAATTTCCTTTTCAACACCAAAAATTGAAGATCTAGTTACGTTTGGAAATAAACTTTGTATCTCACCATAGATCCTTATTCATGACTCATTGATTGGAAGAAGAATGGATCAATTCAAAAAAAATTATTGTTTCACGACTCATATAAAAAGCCAATTTTTATTCAATTTCGAAAATAGAATTCTAATGGATTTTGGATAAAAATCGTGAGATGGTATGTTCTTCTCAAATATGTATTGAGAGGGTACGGATCTTTAAACCTTTTAAGAAATAAAGTTTTTTATCGGAGGAGTATGCAAAAAAAAAAAAACCGAGAGAACCCTTACTTTTTTAAGTTGTTAAGAGAACGAATCAACTTTACACTAAATAGACCGCTTACATATACATTATGTATATGAATGGGACGATTGTCGAACAAGGGAGTGACGCATCAAGATAGCATTCAATTATACGTTGGACACATATTAGTCCCGCCGCAGGGAAACCTTAAAAGGCGAAGAGCCACAAAGCTTTTCTAAATAACCATATATAAATTTAAAAAACGGTTATAAAGTATCACTTATACTTTTCCTTTGCTGGATTGATGGCATTTCTCGGTCGTCTGCAGGGGCAGTGAAGCTGGACAAAAAAAAAGAGGTACTGGCCGGCCAGTACTTAACTAGGACCAGGCCGGGACGAAATAAAACTTTCGTTACAAAATTAAAGAGTAAGGTTTTATTTCTAATTGGAGATACTGTTCGATCTTATCAAAGGAATTCGTGATCAAAAGGCGGTCTTGACTTACTCTTAACTTAATTAAATGAACTTAAATAAATTAAATACAAAATAAAATTAAATGACGTAACTTAAACGTAATAGTAAATAACTTAATATAAATATTTAAACTAAGGGTAGTGTGAATAGTAATTATAAATTAATAAATATCTTAAATATAATTATATAATTAACTTAACTTATATAATTAATAATTATTAAATAACTATTATAATATTAACATAATATTATAATATTTACAAGATAAATTTAAGAAATTTTTATGACATAAAAAAACCTTTAATTTGTTTTGTCTTTACTGTAATTGAATAAAAATTTCAATTCCTTTACACTTTTAAATGTAGATTAGAATTTATTAATAATTTTAAATTTTAATTATTTGAAAATTTTAATTATTACACTTTATCTTTTTAAATTTACATCTGTAATGAAATCTATTTTTAATTAGTAATGAAAATCCTACCTATAGTTAGAAATTTTAATAGAAGTTTCCTATTTCTATGATAATGTTTCATTATATGTTAAATCTTCTATAATGTTTATATATTTATCTAAAAAAGGTTTAATATCTTTTGTAATATCTTTTAACTAAAAATGTAATATCTTTCTTAATAAAAATATTTCTTAAGGTATTTCTAAACTTATAATTAATATCTTAAAAGAAAAAATTTTTCTTGTGTAGTATTTTCTTTTTATGTAAATTTCAATTCATTGAAATAGTGTAAGTCAATTCATTGAAATTTTATTGAATTTCAATTATATGTAAATTGGGAGAGATGGGTGAGTGGACTCTAAAGCGGCGGATTGCTAAATCGTTGTCGAGTTATAGTACGAGGTTCGGAATCCCTCTCTCTCCGCCCGCTCGTATTACTTGATACTTTCATTTCGAAGGACTTTCGATTCTTTCTTTTATAGGTAAAGTGAAATATGGAATAGCTAAAATATAAGGGGCAAAAATAGAAAAACAAAGAAAAGTCAAAAAATTTTTTTATCCTACACGTCCAGGGAGTAACGTCACGGTCATTAGTAAGAAATCGAAAGATGCAAGAGAGAAACCAAAAGAATATCATTACTGTTGTAACAAAGACGTTTGAGAGTAAGCATTCCACAATCCCAAAGATAAGATCATTTTCGAAAAAGGGACTAGCTTACCTATGTTTTCTTTTTAACATATACATTTGTTGATTTGACAGAATACCCCCAAAATTAAGTTTTTGATTTGAAAAGACAAGAAAGTCACTTTACGAAGTTTCTTTGTAATAAGATTTTGATCCTTCCTCACAAAAATTTCTTTCATATATCGACATTAGGTATTGTAGGGGACTAGATCCGACAAAACTCTACCACCGAAAGGTCAGAGGAGTAAAATAAATGATCAAAATCATCTCGCGGTTTAATCAATACAAGAATTGTCATGTTTGAACGAGGGTTTATAATTCAATGTAAGACTTTAGCCGATCTATCCATTTTTATAATTTTTTTGTCGAAAATCATGGACTGGATTTGGCAAAGTATTAAGGATATTTTATCGAAAACTTACAGCAGCTTGCCAAACAAAGGTAGAGAAAAAAGGGACAGTATGAAGGCCATAACATCTCGATGGATTGAAAACGGGCATAAGTTCAGGCAATTGGCAAAGAAAAAAAAGATTAGATAAAGGACAGAATTAAGACAGATCAGATTTTACGCTAAAGATATTAAACATAAAACCATTCGTTCTTGTAGATTAGATACATTGTATTTTGATTGGAGTTATTTTATAAGGGGAAAATGAAAAAAGGACCAAGTCAAAAATCTTCTTTTTTTTGTTTGAAACCATCTCCCAAAATCACAACTCCTTCCTTACATTCTCACATGCGAATACAAGGAAGTCTACTTTCATACCTTATTCTAATGAATTCTATGTAATGATCAATTAATTTTTTTGATTTTATATCTAATCTAATGTGTGAATCCTAGCAACAACAAAATTATCCCATATGTTTTTTTATGGATTATGTATTTTTTTTTTGGTGGGGGGAGGGGGGTTGGGGATTGACGAATAACTAGATACTCATAATGTCTTGACTAGTGCCAAACAGGAAACATGGGGCGTGGCCCAAGCGGTAAGCAGGGGTTTTGGTACCGTTATTCGGAGGTTCGAATCCTTGCCGTCCCAGATGCGTGCCTCAGAAACAAAAGATTGGGTATCACACTGTATCCAACATAAAACGGAAAAAATCTTAAGAGAACAACCTTTTCTTTTGTTCTGATCTTAGAATGGATTTCTTAGATGGATTTGAGAAATCCATTATTATTGGTTAAAAGAAACACCAATTGATAAGTCAATTGACATGGGAAAATTATGTCTGCTTGGGAATGAAATATCTGCTAAAATTTTAGCTACCTCATCTGTGAACATTGCGTTCGACTGGTGATGAATTAGAGATCAGTTGAGTATGACTAGAAAACATAGTTCCAGTCATGATGTGAAGTCGGAGATTTTAAACATTTTTATAATCTTGGGTGGTACTGAAGAAATATGATAACATCAATAGTATCTGAAACTTACGACCTTTTGTTTCTTGGTCATTGGACCAGTTTATTGACTAATATTGATTTTTTCGGGATTGGGAACTATATTAAATTAAAGGATGTGGAGGTTTATAGTTTTTTTGTACTAGAAAAATAGAATTTGCATTTAATGATTGCTCGCCGAAAACAATCTGTTCGAGATGTAAGTAAAGTCTTAAGCAAGAATCTTCTCCCCCTAGAACTAGTTTCTTCTATGATCGATATAGCGAGTGAAAGAATGGGATTCTGCTGAGCTTCTCCGGTAAAATCCATATTATCCTATCAATCAGGTATAAGTATAGACATATATAGTTCCGTTGTTCCATCGAGCCAATGGACTATTCATGATTAAATATTAAATTCAAATTCCATTGCCGGTTGAAATTAAATTAATTCTAAATTAGAGGGCGTTATGGTAAAACTTCGTTATTTTGAAACGGACTGGGTAGAACAGAAAGTGCGACTTGAAGGCCATGATCCAATGTGGATTTTAAGCCACCATTTTCTATAGAAATGAAGATGCTACTTGGTTCGACATAGTTTGTTCTGTTCCCATTAGAATCAATTTTCTGTAGGTGTAGTACATGATGGAGGCTCGAGCGGAGAGGATATCATTATCAAGGCGGAAAATCTAGGGTTAGTGCCCACTCAATCATAAGTTAGACCACCTTTGTACAGTCGATCTTAAAATATAAAATAATCGGAATTGATAAACACTTATTTCGGATCAAAAAAAAAGTGTAACACAGAAGGAATCAATTTTCGTTAATTATATTTCTAGAGGATTTCTATTCTATAGAAAGAAAGAAAAACAAACAAAAGCGTAGGTTGCTGCCCTTTTGAAAGGAGGGAAAGATCAAGAAAGTAATGTTCTAACACCAAATGTTTTACAAAGCCAAAAGATAAAGGATTCCGAAAAAGACCACTATTTTTCCAATTGTCTCAAAAAATGGGATCAGAATCAGGATAAAAGATTCGAGATGGACAAACAAAAGAGGTTAGCGACGGCTCAATAACATGTCTAAGGATTCCCTTCGACATTCTGTCGAATACCCAACTTGAGTATGAGCCGAATGAAATTCTTTTTTTGTTTTTTTTTAGGAAGAAACAAAATAATAATAAGAAATTAGAATATGATTGGAGTCATTATTTTGTGTTTACTATGTGATATTTAACAGAACGATATACCGAAATTAAATTAATTTTTTTTCGAGCTCGAGCCGTATGAGGAGAAAAAACTCCTATCGTGTGGGGGGGGGATTTTTATGTACATCTATCCCATGAGCATCTATCGAATCGTTGCAATTGAGTCTCGATCCGAAAAGAGAGGAAGGATTTTCCGAAAGTGGGGTTTTATGATCGATAAAGAATCACAATTATTTTAACGTTCCGCTAGTTATATTCCTTGAAAAGGCGCTCAAACCTACAGGAACTGTTATGATATTGTAAGGAAGCAGAATTTTTTAAAGAAAAAACTTCGAGTTAATTAACCAAGAAAAACAACCAAAGTAATAAAAAAGGGGGGGAGTTAATATAAAATCGATCTTTGTATAATTTTTTACTACAATTTTTACCTAAAATTTCCATTCCGTTTCTGCTCTATTCCTACTAATTTACTTTTTCTTGTTATTAGGAATACCAAACAAAACAAAGGGATTAATTTGCTTATTTACCTCTATTGATTGAATAAACGAAGGTTTTTCTTTCTCTTTCTTATTTTTTTCCAAAATCAACAATTTCCTTATTTATGTGTGCCAAAACCCAATACAAATACTTATTTTATTTACGTTATGTGATTTGTTTTCTAAACATTGACTTCTATGACAAGGTGTTCGAACAAAATATAATGATATAGATAAATAAAATCTTTATCCAGACCCCATATGGGTTTTCACTTAAATTTTACGCAAATACATGGTTTGCATTGGTTGGGTTTATGTAATATAAGAAGTTGATTTTGGAATTTAACTAACAAAAAATAAAAAAAATGATAAAAAAATGGTGGGTCTGTCACAATTTGAGCATCTCTGTGAGGAATCTGGGTTTTTAAATATGATCTGTACTTTTTTAGTTTTTTAAATTTTTATTTATTGTCTAATTGACATAAAATATTTTTTTATTTATTATAGTTCAAGTTGTGAGGGGGTCGTGCAGTGCACTTTATTATTTTCATTTGATCGTATCTATATCCTATTTATTTTATTTTATTCGGCGTGCCAAATCCAACGGTGAGTCTCGGCTTTAAGTCGACTTGATCTTGCTACAAATTGGATGAGCAACAAAATTGTCCAGATATGTAGAGTCTAAATACCACGACTGATCCTCAAGGTAATGAATGGCAAAGATAGATGTCGTAATAAAAATAAAAAGTAAAGTTCTATTTATTAAAAATTAAAATTAAAAGTGAAAGTGGAACTTTTATTTTGTTATCTACTCGATCGCTACAAAAATAAAAAAATTTTGGGAAGGGAAGGGGACAAAACAAATTCACATTCTCCCAGTTGGGTTACGTGAATAAATGGATTAGAGCTATGTTCCACCTGGGATAAACAAAAAAAAGCAACGAGCTTAGTTATTAATGTGAATTGAACGATACCCGATTAATTAGACGTTTTAAAATAGATTAGGCATGATAGGGAAAGGGTGAGGTTTCCTGGGGGGCACCATTGAGGGCTTTTCCTTTTTTTTTTTTTAATGGAATCCACCGATTTGATTATGGATTAGAAACGGCATGTGTAGAAGAACAGTATACGTAAAGAGATAAATTCCAAAGTCAAAAGAGCGATCGCGGTTGCAAAAATAAAGGGTTTTTGTTATCCTCTTGTAATTATAACGAAGATAAAAACGAAGAGTAACAACCCGATAGAACAAAGCGAATAAAAAAGAGCTATGATGGTACTCCTGTTTCTTGGCGGGGTCGATTATTTTTCTAGTATATTGTATTCTATCTACAAATAGCATGACAAAATCCCCGTTGTTTGTTGACATATTGCACTATGGATCATTGAAACCAAAATGCCTCCACCCTGCTTGCAAGTGGAAATGTAAATGAGGACTTACACAGGGATATTTAGAAAAAGAGAGATATCGGGCAACATAAGTTCTATATCCACTTCTTTTAGGAGTTATATGTACGTATTGGCCTTATGATCAGGGTTTAAATAGTTCACATTTTTATGAAACGTAATTTGGAGAGGTTATGGCCATAAATTCGTTCAGTACTGTTGGAACGCTTAATATTCGAATGTATAAAAAATTATTGATTATTCGGTTAATGCGCTTACAAAATACGATTCGGTGGGCAACATTCTTTTTTCCCCTTTTTTTTCCAGATGATATCAGAGGTTTGCAGATTGTGGAAATTCCATTCTCGTTGCATTTAGTATCTTCCCTTGAAGAAAAAAAATACCAAAATCCATAATTACAATCATTTCATTTCAAGATTTCCTTTGTTAGCGGATAATTATCGAATTTAAATTATCTGCAGATATACTAATACTAATCCATCCATCAGGGAAATCTGGTTCCAAAATTCCTTATCCGGGATCCAGGATGTTCCCTCTTGCCTGTCTTGCGGTTCTTCTCTACGAATATTAATTGGAATTGTTCATTCCTCCGAAGAAATTATTTATGTTTTCAAAAGAAAATACAGACGACTATTTCTGGTTCTTATATAAATTTTTAGTACTGACTGGGAATTGTAGTGTTTCTTCGTAAAACCTCTTCTTATGTACGATAAATCTTTTGGAGCCTTTCTTGAACGAACACATTTTTGGAAAAACATAGAACATTTGTAGTAGTGCCGAAAATTTTTTCAGAAGGACTTTATGGGTCTTAACGGATCCTTCCATGCACTATGTTCGATTCAAGAAAAGCGATTCTGGTTCAAGGGGAACTAATTTTGATGAAGAAAGGGACAATGCCACTTGTAAATTTCTGGAATATATTTTAATTTTGGTTCTCAACCGTTACAGGATCAATAAACCATTATCAAACTATTATTGTCTAGTTTCGGGGTTAACTTTCAAAGGGTACTAATAAATTTCTTTGTTTTTTTCTTTTTTTCCTGCGGTAAGGAAATCAAATGCTAGAGAAATTCCTGTCTATGGATATTCTTAGCTAAGACATTTGATACCATAGTCCCAATACTCTTGTTCGATCAGGTCTAAAGCTTAAATTGGTTACCGCCGGGCATCATATAGTAAGCCGATTTGGACCGATTTATCAGATTGATAATTATCGACTTTGGACCGGCATTAGTGAAATCTTTCTCACTATCATAGTGGTCCTCAAAAAAACAGAGTTGTATCGAATGAAGTATATACTTCGACTTTCCGTGTCTAGAACTTTGGCCCGTAAACTACAAGTCCAGTACGCAGTTTTTTGCAAAGATTCAGTTCGGGATATTTAAAGAAATCTTTACGGAAGAAGACAAGTTATTTCTTTGATCTTCCCCCAAATAACTTCTTTTTATTTACATGGATCATATAGCACGTATTTGGTATTTGGATATTATCCGATCAATGACCTGGTAAATAATTTATAATAAAATTAGGCATAAAACAATACAATAGAAATTAGAAGATATAATGAAATGATCTACAGATATAGAGATCAAGAGAAAAAAAGTATTCACGAATTCTCATTCTGAAATGCTCATGGAGTAGTGTAGTGGTTGAATCAACTGAGTAGTCAAAATTTTTATCTTCTTTTTTCTCGGGATGTTTTTATATGTATACATAGGGAAAGTCGTGTGCAATGACAAAATGCAAGCACGGTTTGGGGAGGGATTTTTCCTCTATTGTAACAAGTACAATTATCTACTCCATCTCGACTACGTATCCGGGTTCGAGTCCCGGGCAACCCATAAAGGAAAATAGAAAAATAAAGCTCTTTCTTTTTTTTCTATTTTAATTCACTTCATTTACAAATTTAATCATTCATTTACAAATTGTTAGTATTTAGTCCGTAGATATTTGGTGTATTTAGCCGTAGATAGATAAGATAGATATCTGTCTGTTCTGTTGAGATTGGTTGACTTGACATATAAGTCATGCTATACTGTTAAATAACAAGTCTTCTATATCTATCTGCATTTCTCGTTATAGTTAATAACTGTGCTTGGGAGTCTTAAAAATTGAATAAACCAAGATCTTACCATGACTTCAATTTTAGATAGACGCGAAAGTACAAGCCTCTGTGTCGTTCTTCCTGCAACGATAACCAGCACTGAAAACCGCTTTCCATTGGGTGTTCGGTGTTTGATGATATCCCTACCTTATTGACCGCAACGTCTGTATTTATTAATCGGCCTTCATTGCTGCTCCTCCAGTAATATTGATGGTATTCAGGAACCTGTTTCTGGTGTCTCTACTTTATTGGACATAATATTACTCTGGTGCTATTATTCCTACTTCTGCAGCTATAGGTTTACATTTTTACCCCAGCTGGGAAGCGCATCTGTTATGAGTTGGTTATACAAGGTGGTCCTTATGCGCTAATTGTTCTAACACTTCTTACTTGGTGTAGGCCTTGTTACCTGGGTCGTGAGTGGGAACTTTAGTAGTTTCCGTCTGGTATGCGTCCTTGGATGCTGTTGCATATTCAGCTCCTGTTGCAGCTGCTACTGCTGTTTTCTTGATCTACCCTATTGGTCAAGGAAGTTTCTTGATGGTATGCTTTAGGAATGATTGGTACTTTCAACTTCATGATTGTATTCCAGGCAGAACACAACATCCTTATGCATCCATTTCACATGTTAGGTGGAAGCTGGTGTTATTCGGCGGCTCCCATCAGTGCTAGCCTGGTCCTGGCACTCTAGTTTGATCAGGGAAACCACTGAAACGAATCTGCTAACGCAGGTTACAGATTCGGTACAAGAGGAAGAAGGACTATACCTATCGTAGCTGTAATGTTATTTGGCCGATGATCGTCCAATATGCTAGTTTCAACAACTCTGGTCTTACAGTTTTCTGGCTGCTTGGCCTGTAATTGGTATCTGGTCACTGCTTTAGGTATTAGCACATGGCTTTCACTAAATGGTGTCAATTTCAACAATCCGTAGTGACAGTCAGGGTGTGTCATAACACTTGGGCTGATATCATCAACCGTCATGCTAAATGGTAGGGAAGTAATGCATGAACGTAATGCTCACCTTCCCTCTAGACCTAGCTGCTGTCGAAGTTTCATCTCAAAATGGATACGATTTGTCTAGTGTATACGAATCGTTGAAACAAAGTAGCAATACCCCATGTCTTGCTTTAGCCCAGACATGGGGTATGCTACTTTGTTTGATACTTTATTTTTTTTTTCACAAAAAAAAATATTTTCAATTTCAATTTTTTTATATTTAATTAATTTATATTTTTTATATTTAATATTAAAATGTTTTATTTAATATTAAAATGTTTTATTTAATATTAAAATGTTTTATTTAATATTAAAATGAACTTTAAATTAACTTAACGACGAGATTTATTATCGTTTCTTGCATGTCTCGCAAAAGTAAAAGTAGGCGCGAATTCTACCAATTGGTGACCTAACATAGCTCTGTTATATAAATAGGTAACGGTTCATTTACATTATGAATAGCGATTGTATGGCCAATCATTGTGGGTATAATGGTAGATGCCGAGGACTAAAGTTACGATTATTCTTTTCTCCTACTTATGTTGAGTTTTCCATTTTTGGTCCGATTAAATGAGTTAGCACAAAAAGGTGTTTTTTTTTAGGAGTGGTCAGTAACAGTGTAGGACTCATTTTTTTTACATTTTTTATTTTAAAGATTGGCATTCTATGTCCAATATCTCGATCTAAGTTAAATATGGAGGTAAGAATAAATACAATAATGATGAATGGAAAAAAGATAAAATCCTTAGCTAGAAAAGGGGGCGGATGTAGCCAAGTGGATCAAGCAGTGGATTGTGAATCCACCATGCGAGGGTTCAATCCCGTCGTTCG
>PYDT01001292.1:0-16026 GCA_004837865.1 Musa balbisiana
AGTAGTTTAGTATAGAAATGATTTGCAGGATGTCTCATGCGTAGAAATCTATATAATATTGTATTATTCAGAAAATCCATTGATTACTCTTTTCTTGTTTCTTCATAAGAGTTAATATTATGGAGGAAAGGAAGAACAGAGACTATGAATCAATCAATAGATTCAATTCTTCAAAAACATTATTAAGAAACAAAAGAATAGAGTGGTTTGAAACATCAGAGCAAAGGATCCGTTTTG
The DNA here is from genome assembly GCA_004837865.1 of Musa balbisiana. Taxonomy (NCBI): domain Eukaryota; kingdom Viridiplantae; phylum Streptophyta; class Magnoliopsida; order Zingiberales; family Musaceae; genus Musa; species Musa balbisiana. The sequence continues at coordinate 238 of PYDT01001292.1, forward strand.
TCATTTCATTTCTACGAATATAATATTTTGATTATGTTGACTGGCCAATTTGTATGTTATGGAATAGATCAAAATCTTCCTACTTCCTATAAGAGTAAGAAAAGAACTCAACGGGACCTTACCCTCCTTTGTCTAATTAGAGCGATAAGGTCCCGTTGAGTTCTTTTCTTACTCTTTCATGTCTACAATCCGGTTTATCCGATTACTAGAGAGATGAACCCAACCCAGAATATGAACCGTAAAAGAAACACCTATTAAACCGATCACAGGAATACCAGTTACAGTACCAACCAGCCAAAGAGGAATCCTTCCAGTAGTATCGGCCATTCCCCTACTTTCCTCCACATTTTCTCAAATGGTCATGCTAGAGACAAAAACAGTCATGGATAATTATGAGGATGGTATCTTTCCGAATGGGATAAGAGAATTCCTACTATTCTCTTTCTTTCTTTCAATTGAAGAAATAATTGGAAAATAAAACAGCAAGTACAAAAATTAGTAATAAACCCCAGTATAGACTGGTACGATTCAATTCAACATTTTGTTCATTCGGGTTTGATTGTGTCATAGCTCTATAATTAAAATTAGGTTTATCGTTGGATGAACTGCATTGCTGATATTGACCCCAAAAAAGAAACGGTAGGTACAGCTAGTCCGTGAACAGCCAACCATCGCACTGTAAAAATTGGATAGGTTCGATCTATGGTCATTGGGGGCCTCCTAAAAGGATTTACTAAATTCATCAAGTTGTTCCAAAGAATCAAAACGGCCGGTTATCAATGGAATACCTTGTCGGCTCTCTGTGAAATACTCGTTTGGCCGAGGACTTCCAAACACGTCGTAAGCTAAACCCGTACTGACGAATAACCAACCCGCAATGAATAGGGAAGGTATAGTAATGCTATGAATGACCCAGTATCGAATACTGGTAATAATATCAGCAAAAGAACGTTCTCCCGTGCTTCCAGACATTCTGAGCTCCACAAATTTTTGTACATTCAAAAAAGGGAATCGATTCCTTGAAAGATGGGATCAGTAAATGGAAAACTACTGATATTGCATCTTTGTGAGATCGTCAATTTTGTACCAAAGGTTTATTTCAAGTATACCGAATCAGTATAGCTATCCTTCCTCTGGCACAGCAACGCAGTCTCGATCGGTACCGAAATGCTACATAATTCTTTTCTTCTTTTTTTGTTCCTTGTCTATGCATAACTCTATGTTATTCAATAGATCAATAGAAAATTACTCAAATTCCTTATAAGATTTCCATTATTGGATTCGTAATAGAAAGTAAAGATCTTGGAAAAGCGTGAATCGATGGTTTCTAATAATTTATGAAGCATATTAGAATATTCACTTATGGAACATATTATAATATTCACACAATTCAATTATATGTATGCGAAATCTATAATAAACCCATTTTGGGGTTAAAAGTTTTTTTGTTCAAATCTTTTTATTTCAAGTAATTGGTTGGTCGTATAATACAATAAATATACTGTAATACAAAATACAATAGTATATACTATATTAGTGAAAGAAACAGAATATACTATATTAGTGAAAGAAACAGAACCCAGTTGGAACAATCCATATTCGTGATGCAACCGTTATTGTATTAGATCCAAAACAAAGGTTCTTTCTTGACCAAACTAGAAGTATGGAACTCCATGATATGGAAAGACAGAATATAGAATCTAAAAGGATAATGGAAGTTGTTCGTCTTTGAATCGAGTTGGACCTGAAAAAAAAGAATAAAAATATAAAAATTAAAAATAAAGTAAAGGTTTTATTTTTTTCGATAGATCGTGGGACACCTTTTTCTTTTCATTCGAAATATTATGTTATGGGCAATTAAGCAACCTATTACTGTACTGAGTCCAATGAGTTAAAATAAATAAAAGGTAAATAGTATCAGGCCGTTCGTTCCAAAAAAGATTAGATCCTATTGAAATAGAAAGGAAATGATTAAAATGGAATTTTCAAATCCAATTCTTTTATTCCAAAATTACTTAAATTACTTATATTTTATTTAATATTTAATTTATTTAATATTTAATTTAATATTTAAGTATAAGTCTATAAGTAATTAAGTTTTGAATGAAGTTACACGGCACAGTTCTTATTACTATTACTTTTACTTATACTTTATATTTTACTTACTTTTACTATTACTTTATTCAACTCACAAATTCCACAATGAATCTGTTGATTCCGAATCATAGGATCGGTCAATGTCACAGCAGATGAATCGAATTTTTCTACCTATGTCACTCTTAGTTAGTCTTATCTATAATGACTGATGGATCCAGAATTTCAATTGGAACTAAACTAATTCTGTCAATTGATTTTTTCTTGCCGTCGTATTTTGTAAAAATTGAAACTTAGGTAAGTGTTTTATCAACATATGTAGCAAAAGAACATATCTAATTTAGCTCTTTCATGCTTACTATAACTAGTTATTTCGGTTTTCTACTGGCTGCTTTAACTATAACCTCAGCTCTATTCATTGGTTTGAACAAGATACGACTTATTTGAAATGAATTGAATGAAAAATTGATAAAAACGAATATTTCTCTGAGATTCCGGGTATTCTATGGTTCTTTCTCACATCAATTGCCAATTCTTGGTCATTGAGATTCACGGATAATTTAGATTAATATTTAGGGATAGATCTTACCTTTCTTTTTATCCCCTTAAACAAACCGAAATGATTGAAGTTTTTCTATTTGGAATCGTCTTAGGTCTAATTCCTATTACTTTAGCAGGATTATTCGTAACCGCATATTTACCAATATAGACGTGGTGATCAGTTGGACCTTGATTGAGTAATATTTCTTTCTTTTTTGATTGACTCCTGCAGGAAGGAGGTCAAATTCAAGTTTTCAAGTTACAATTCAACTTTTTGTTTTTGTTAAATTATTTTATTGTGATTCGACATCAAAATAAACCGAATCACGCTCTGTAGGATTTGAACCTACGACATCGGGTTTTGGAGACCCGCGTTCTACCGAACTGAACTAAGAGCGCTTTCTTATCCTTATGACAGGAGATACGACTGTACTGTAAAGAAAAGTAATTTTTGCTACCCCCAATACGTCCTTGACCTACTAGAAGTATGCAAGACCAGAAGATTATGTCCATTTTAATCGATCTCAAGTATCCCTCGTTACTGCCCATGGGAGAAGTAATCAGGTAGGGATGACAATTTGAACCCGTGACATTTTGTACCCAAAACAAACGCGCTACCAAGCTGCGCTACATCCCTTTTCAAAATTGTTGTACAGTTTCATTGTACAAAATCCCTGTCTTGTTTTCCATATCGTCATTTTTCTCCTCCATCTATATACAATTTTCTTGTCATTTCTTCTTTTTGGTTTTTTGGTTTCATATAATAAACGACTTATATACATCTGAACCCTAACGTATAAAAAAGTTAATATTTATCAGTAATGCTCAGGAACAAGGGATTAGATTTTTTTTTCTTTTACAAAAAAAGAAAAATCTATTGCTTCATTGTACATATCTATTTTAGTTAGGAATCCTGTTTAGTTAGGAATTCTGTGTAAAAAAATACAAATGATCTTGAACTACAGCATCTGACCATATATGTATTACAATCTATAATAGAAGGAGGATTTTCAATGCGAGATATAAAAACATATCTCTCCGTGGCACCTGTGCTAAGTACTTCTAATGGTTTGGGTCTTTAGCAGGCCTATTGATATAATTAAGTTTATTTTCCGTATCCTTGTCATTCCCCTTTTTTTAATTTCTGGTTTGGATTGTATGCGAAGAAATGAATAAAATTAGAGATACAATTCCACGTGACTAAAATTTCTAATTTCGCCCCTATTTTTTTCAGTTCTTTAGATAGGAAGGAAAAGAAAAAAGTGTATTGAACCTCAGCAAAAATGTGGTAGATCGAAGATCGAATTTTGGAGAACAGAAATGAAAATGTGGATCCGTCTAACGGCGAGTTCCACGAAATCATAGCATAGAAGAAGATATTGACGTAAATAAAAATAAAAATAAATATTAATAAAATATTGAGATTTAGGATAGGAACAATTGAGATTTCGAAAAATTTATTATTTAATTATTACTTTATTATTCTATTACTTTATTATTCTATTACTTTATTATTCTATTAAAATTGTTCCTCCCATTCAGATAAGATTTTATCTATTCATTATCATTATATATGAAAATGATAATGCAACGAAATCTTAGAAATTCCATTTCTAGTTAGTAACTTCATCGATTTTTTTTTGTTCTTTTCTTCGTCGTCAGCTCGGAATCGAAACTAGAAGAGTTAAGCCGATTCCCACATTCAAAGGAGGTTCAGGGCCAAGGGTAAAGATGGTCAGAGTCATAGTGTTATTTTGGAATGTACGCATTTGTGCCTCGAATGATGTCATAAAAGAATCGCCATTTATTTCTAGATATATTACTCAAAGAATCGACACATACGCCTGGTCGATGAGATTGAAAAATTTGTCGCTATTGTAACCAGCAACGTTCATGGAGAAATAAAGAAATAGATCGACAAACGCGTGGTGCGCTCTCGCCAAGGAATAGGATAGAACTTAACATATGTTAACATATATAATATACATAATGTCGACAATCAAAGCCTATTTTGGTCGATCTGAACTGAAGTGAATAAAGAAATATAATTTTAGAAATAAGGAATAAACCATGGATAATCCAAGCATCTTTTCGTAAATCCAAGCGATCCTTTCGTAGGCGTTTGCCCCCAATTGGATCGGGGGATCGAATCGATTATAAAACATGAGTTTAATTAGTCTATTTTAGTAGTGAACAAGGAAAAATATTATCTAGGCGTGTGAATAGATTGACTTTGCAACCAACGATTAATTCTACTTGCTATAAAGCAAGCCCTATTTTATCTTTGGTTACCTTTTCTTAATAATGAGAAACAATTTGAGAGAGCCGAGTCGATCCCCAGAACTCTGTTCCTAGAAACAAACTAAATACGACATACTCTCAATTGACTCAAAAACTCCCATTGTAACTCAAGCTCAGATTGATGTTTTGTTCGAAAGGCCCTACGCATCTAGAGTGGTTCCTGTGTTATAAGAAACAAAAATGGAGAAAATTTTTTTATGAAAACATAATTCTTTCTTCCTCTTACTTCCTTAATTTTATTTTATTCTTTCCCTAGTTCCTTCTCCGGGGATTCTGTTTCAATCATTCTTACTGTATATTACTTTAGAATCTACTTTATTACTTTAGAATCTACTTTTTTGATGATCTTGTTGGAAATCATGTAAAGACAATTCTTATTTGATATAGCTATTTGTGCAGGTATTTTACGATTAAGAAGCAATTGCCTCTTGTACCGATTGTGTATTTGACTCTACTATACACTATACAATACCTTATGTCCACGAGTTACTGCATTTATCCGGTGATCCACAAACGACGAAATCCCTCTTTTGCCTGCCTCTATCTCGATGCGAGAAGCCAAAGCTCTCATTTTCTGTTGAGTATCGTTTCAGTAAGTCTTGAATGAGCTCCTCAGAGGTTGATGCAAATCAACGAATTTTTGTTTCGACGTCTCCGAGCTGTATATCCCCGTCTAACTCTGGTCCATGATCAATTAAACCTTAATTACTACTAATTGATTTCGATTCTTTCAGTCAGCCTTTCCCCTCTCACGGTCGATTTAATAACCCAACGGCTTATCCGTATAGAAAATATAATTCCAATGCGTTTGCTACGATAACCTTCCTGACCACAATTTTTTATTCCGTCCAGGCCATTTTCACCTGCAAATAAGAAATTCTATACTAACAAAAAAAGTTGGTTCCACGTTTTCTATGGTTTTTACTTTCTAACGGTGAGGTCCTCTCTACACCGAGCCTCTTCTTTCATTTAACCAATGGTATTGTGAACTTGTATATTTTCACTCCTTTGGCTCTACCCTCAATTATAGAGGAATAGCTCTTTGCACAATAAAGTTATCCTATCATGACGGCATTTAATTAGAAAGTTGGCTAGGTAGCTGACCCTCTTAGTCCGCTCTTTTAACAATAGGAGCATAACTTTGTTGCTTCTTTAATTACTAATTTCCTCGCTAATGGTAACTATTTGCTACCAATGGGGAATTGCTTTTCATCTCAAATCTAGGTGATTGGATTTGCACCAATGGAACATATTCCATACACAATATGTTAATGTAGACTTTTCCAGTCCCCCTATTCATGGTACCGGTCATTGACACTGGAAAAATTGTCTCATTTGTTCGAACTCATGATCTGAACGAGTCGCACATACACCCTAGTACATGTTCCTCGACGCTGAGGACATCCTCTAAGAGCGGGAGATTCGTACATTTCTTATTGGCTGTCTTGCGTTTCTAATAAGTTGTTTAATAGTTGGCATTTCGTATCGTATATATAATATATGGATATATAGATTAGAATGGATGGTTGGTTTCGATCACAATCTTACCCTGATGTTTGGATTGATGATTCTTAATTTTTTCTATTCAATACCAAATCACAGAAATTCAATTATGGTTTGAAATGGATTTACACGAAATCCCCGGTATTTTTTCTAATTTTCGCCGACGGATCACCAAGGCCAGAGCTTGCTTCTGTTGCTGACAAAAACATCCCTTTCCATGTCTTCGGATACAACCCATAAAGGCTTGCCCGTTCTTTGTACATAAACCTTTTTCAGGTTTCACGAAGTTTCAGTAGTCTTCCTGTCCAGGTACAAATTCCCCTGTTCGTGATTCATAAAAAGAACTAGCAGTTTGATGAATCAAATGACCTACTATAGTGATCTTGATATACATCATGAACGGTTTCCTCTATCTCGCTGAATTGGTCCTAATGTCAGAGGGATAAAAAAATACAAGAAGAAATTGACCAACCGTAACAGCATCGCTGTGCGTTGCATACGGCTCCGCAATGGAATTTACTTTTTTCTTCTCTTTCTATTCTATCTAAGAAAGAAAGAGATCCATCTGATTCAGATCGTTTAAATGCTCCCATTTACCCCCTTCCTTGCGTAGATCAAAATTCGAGAAGGGTTCTGTTGGTTCTTTATAGATGTATCCGTCGGTTATTTAAGCAATCCCAAAGTGCCTTTCTGATACGATCAATAAGGAAAACTGATCTTTTTTTTTTCATTTTCGGGGTACTCGTCCATAACTAAATAGCAGAAAGAAACTGCGGTTGTGGAAGAAAAATGGTTTGTGACGCTGAATGTACCCCCGACCCCTAAAATCACAAATCGGACATACCTTTGTTTCATACTAACTATCTCGATACAAAATCTCATGTTTATGAAAAACAATAATGGTTTGGTTCATATCGAACTCGATGCCATGCTATTATTCCTTATTATTCATAGTCAAAGGCGAAGGCATAAGGTTCCCCCCCTTTCTTTTTTTGTGTTTTCAATGGAAAATACGTGCATTGGCGCCAAGCGTGAGGGAATGCTAGACGTTTGGTATTTCTCCTCCGCTCAGACGGAAAGATCCACATAAAGCGGCTACCCATTCATATTGTATGCACATCGGGTGGCACCAAATTGCATAGTATCATAAATAGCTATTCCTGATACTACCCCCATCCCCGGGAGAGTTTATAAACAAAAAGATCCCTGTTTATCTTCTATACTGAGATATACCATGTATACCAGACAATTTGATTGTGAGATCTCTCGTATTAACCTCTTGCGCCTCAAAAAGTAATCGTTTCTCGATGAGTCGGCTGATTCAGACAAAATTGGTTCTTTAGGAAACGGTACGTGCACCTTTGGATGCATACGGTTCAAAAAATTGCGAAAAAAGAATCAATGTGTCGATTCCAGTTCTATTTTTTTTTTTTCTGTAATAGGTTTTTGTTTTTCTAATAAAGCTTCCTTTTTAAAGAGACATGAGATGAGTTTTTGGCTTCCTTAACTATAAAACAAAATTTACTTTGTAAGCTTATGGAAATGGAAGCAATCTCTTCTCATTGATGTATTGTTTTCATCGACATTCAAATCACGATGTCATTTTCTTGTTTTCTGAATGTGCCTTTTCAATTCTTTTAGGTTCATGTTCGCTCCGTTAAAGATCTTCCCCGAATCCATTTGCACAATATAGGGCAAATGGTCGCAGGACCACTTCTTTTGTTACGACTTTTTTTTTTTCAATTCGTTTCATGCCTTTCCCCATCATTCGATTACTCATCAGACTATTCCGTTGGTTATTGGTTGGACGTTTTGAAATCACTCCTATAATGAAGGAAAGAACGTTTATGATACAGGCGGTGAATCGGACATACATGGAGTACCAATTTGGTATTTCTGAACGGACCTGGATACTTTATTACTTTATTTTATTTTATTTTCCAGTCATAGCCATAAATTTCTCCTAATTGATCCTCAAAATAAATAAATTGATCTAATTGCACTTCACGCTCCGATGAATTGATGGGTCACTCAATACACTATTTCTTGCGAAACAAGGATTTTCGATCTAGGAGAGAACGTCAATTCCCTATAAGCCAATATGTCTGACAGTCGGCCCTATAAGTCAACCCCAAACGCATCTTCCTCTCCAGGACTCCGAAAAGGTACTTTTGGAACACCAACGGGCATTAAATTAAGAAAAAATTGAGTACTATACTTCACTTTACTTTGGAAACATACACTGGCTTTATTCGTCTGCTCCCTTTTTCTGTTTATGTATTTTCTACATAGTTCTTTATACAATACATGGAAGGTTTATTTTTATAGCGTAAAGACAGAATGAATAAGAAAATTTTAACTAACGTATCAATCGTTGGAGTAATACCACGTATCTACGCATTCGTTTCCCTAAAGTAGAAACTAAGCCCTCCCATTTGCGTATTGTTACTTATCGGGGCTAGACTAAGATCTGCTTCTCTTTGTTTTCTTACGACAGATTTGTTCATTATTTTCATGAAACGAATAAATAACCCTTCTCATAGGCGGATCCTACTGAAAAGGTTGATACATAGTCTAGCCCTTTTCCAATGCGAATAAAGAAAGTGACAGAGTGTCTATTTTTCGTTATGATAAAGGGTTTTCCATGGGTTTCTTGGTATCGGTTTCATACTGTCGTATTATGTGATCCCGGGCGATTGCTTTCTGTCCTATATGCATACAGCCCTAGTTTGCTGGTTTGGCCCGTTCGATGGCTTTATACGAATTAGCGGTTTTTGATCCCTCTGACCCCCTCTCTTGATCCAATGTGATAACAAGTGTATTTCGTTCTTACCCTTCATGATCGTTATGAATAACCACTCTGGGGGTGTTTGAGTATTTCAGGAGGAACTGTAACGAATCCGGGAATTGAGTTAATGGAAGGGTGGCGGGGCACAAGTTTGTTTTCTGGCTTGTGCTCTCTTGGCACTATCTGGCATTGGGTGTTTTGGACCTAGTAATATTCTGGATGACGTACGGCCACCATGCTTTGATTTGCCATAAGAATCTTTGGAATTCATTATTTCTCTCAGGGTGGCTTGCGTTGTGACCCTTTTTGGCGCATTTCATGTACAGTTTTTGATGTCCTGGCATATGGTGTCCGATCCTTATGTAGCGTTAACTGGAAAAGTACAACCTGTAAGTCCACGTGGGGCGCGGAAGGCTTTGATTCCTTTTGTTCCCCGGAGGTAATCAGCCCTCTCATCATATTGCAGCGGGTACATTGGGCTATTAGCAGGCTTATTCCATCTTAGTTTCCGTCCGGCCTCAACGTCTATACAAAGGATTACGTTGGGCACTATTTAAACGGTAACTTTCCAGTAGTATCGCTGCTGTTTTTTTTGCAGCTTTCGGTGGTGCTGGACACTAGGTTGTTATGGTTTCAGCACTACCCCAATCGAATTATTTGGTGCCGCACTCGTTTCAGTGGGATTCATTTTCCTTTCAGCAGAAATATATCTGAAGAGTTAGCACCGTGACTAGCCAAATCTGAGTTTATCGAGCTTGGTCTAAAGTCCCGAAAAAAATAATTATCTTTTTATGATTACATATTGGTAATAATCCAGCAAAGGGGGATTTTCAGAGCAGGTCCATGGACAAGCAGGGGATGGAATGCATGTTGGTTGGTTAGGACCCCCGTCTTCGAGGATAAAAAGGGCGAGCTTTTTTACGAGTCTATGCCTACCTTATTTTGAAACATTTTCCGTAGTTTTGGTAGCTTGGAGACGGAATTGTTAGAGCCTATGTTCCTTTAGAAGGGCAGAATCAAGTATAGTGTTGAACCCGTAGGTGTACTGTTGGAGTTCATTGTGGCGAACTCACTGGATTCATTTATAGTGATCCTGTGACTGTAAAAAAATTGCTTTAAAAGAAAAAAAACCGTTGGGGGGGCCCAATTAGGTTAAATTTTTTTTTTTTTTTTGAATTAGATACGGGCTAAAAGCGTATAGAAATCTTCTAGGCGTTTTTTTCGGCAGCAGTCCCAAGTTGGTCACTTTTGGCATGCTACGTTTGGCTTTGCTCTCTTTTTTTCGGACCTATGGTTGGCATGGCGCTTAGAACTTGTTCAGCAGAGATGTTTTTGCTGGCATTGATCCCTATTTGGATGCTCAAGTGAATGTGGCGCATTCCAAAAACTTTGAGATCCAACTACAAAGAGACAAGTAGTCTGCTACCACATTGCTCTGGTATCTTTTCGCCTCTTTTTGATTTGCATAGGGTTAGGGTACTGAGAAATCTGACTAGGGGGGTGAATCACCATCTTTTCTTTTCTCTTTTCCATTTCTTTATATGGTAAATGATGCCAAATGAAAAAGTGTGGGAAGCTATAATTGTAAACACGATCGAATCTATTGAAGCATTGGGTTTTTTTTTATACTTCCTTTAGTCTCGACTTTAGGGATAATTTTTTTTCGCTATCTTTTTTCGATAACCGCTACGGTCCAACTAAAAAATGAATCTTTTCTTATCTCATTGAATAATGAGTCTCCCCATATGGGAGGCTCATTACTTCAACTAGTCCCGTGTTCTTCGAATGGAGCTCTAGTGTTGTGAGGGTTGCCCAAAGCGGTATATAAGGCTAACCCAGTAAAGCTTAATCAAGTAAACCGATATGAAGATGGCGACTAGGTTTCTGTTTTCCATTTTAGACAATTTCAATCACAATGGATCTACATAAGATCGTTTATTTACAACTACAACGGAATGGTATACAAAGTCAACAGATCTCAACCAATGATTAAATAGGATTTATGCTACACCAACCGTTGAGGATATTCCTAGAGCTGGCCAAGACAAACTACTGTAGGGAATTTAAATTGACCATTGAATTCGGAATATGGTAAATTACTCCGGGCTTTGGACTACACCATTAATGGGAGTCGCAATGGCCCTATTTACGTACTTCCTATCTATTAGTTTGGAATTTTATAATCTTTCCGGTTTACTGGATGGAATACAATGTTTAGTTTATAAGAACTTTGAAGTCCTAGTTTTCAATCAAAAAAATTACTTTACTTAAAACTCGGATTTCTAGACCATTCTGGTAGTTCGACCGTGGAATTTATTTGTTTCGGTATCTCCGGAATATGAGTGTGTGACTTGTTATAATTGATCCTATTGATAATACAGAGAATGTCCTGTTATCTTCTATCGTATGATTCTATTTCGTCGTATCGTTATTCTAGTATCTGGAGCCGGAATATTATAGACTATAGAATAGATTAAGAAAAGAAATATTAAAACTATGATTCCTACCTACTATTCGACCTCGCAACCGGACTCAGAAATTTTCAATAGATATTGCCTAAATCAACGATTTTTCTTCCTTCAGACTTTTTTTTTTCTTGACCGAAGGACAACTCTTTTTCTAGATTTTGTTGTTCATTACATTCATCGAATAAGTGATCATCAAAGTTCTTACTCGAGAACCTTGATTTAGCTTGAGGCTTGCTTTATTCATTTATTAATTAATTCTCGTGGTTCTAGTATGAATCTGGGGTGTTTCAATTGATTCATAGGGTCTCAACAAGCAAATTCCTATCAATAGTAAAACCAGACATCATCCGCATACACAAAAAAACAAGAATAAATAACAAATAAAAACATAGGGAGAGAAATTCAAAAGGCCTGTAATGATCAACATCAAAAGAGACCAGAGTGCTCCAACTTGTATTTTGAGGCATTATCATACAAAGAAGAAATTTCGTATTTTGTTACTTCGTATCTTCGGTCGGGGCAAATCAAGCGGCTATAGCTAATAATTTTTGAACTTTCATATACATATCCGTTTGAATCAGCATTGTTTTTGTGTTTCTGCTTGAGCCGTACGAGATGATTTTCATATACGGTTTCTCATAGGGGGAGTCCCCTTGGCCTTGGTTACCTATCTCACTAGTATATGATGTGTTTGAGGAACGTCTTGAATTCAGGCGATTGCGATGAATAACTAGTAAATATGTTCCCTCTCATGTCACATAGTTATTGTTTAGGGGGATCACACTTACGTGTTTTTTTAGTACAAGTGCTATCGGTTTTTGCTATGACTTTTTAAACTAACGTCCAACCGTTTTACAGAGGTTTTTTCCTCTGTTCAATACATAATGACTGAGGCCAACTTTGGTTGTTGGTTTAATCCGATCAGTTTCATCGATGGTCAGCAAGTATGATGTTTCTATGATGATCTGCCGTATTTCGTTTGTCCCTTCGGTGGATTTAAAAACCCCGCGAATTAACTTGGGTTACAGGTGTAGTTTTTGGCTGTATTGAACGGCATCTTTTGGTGTAACTGGTTATTCCTTACTTGGGACCAATTGGTTATTGGGCAGTAAATTGTGACGGCGTCCTGAAAGCTATTCCCGTAATGATCGCCTTTGGTAGAGTTATTCGCGGAAGTGCTAGTGTGGGCCAATCCACTTTGACTCGTTTTTATAGTTTACACACTTTTTGTATTGCCTCTTCTTACTGCCGTATTTATGTTATGCATTTTTCCAATGATACGTAAGCAGGTATTCGGGTCCTTTATAGATCATAGATATTTGTAATTGATCATATATCATACTTGGGAGGAACGATAACAATAATATTTCATTGCTAGAAATATGGATTATTGAAAAAATAATACAGTTATTTGGATACTTTTCTTTTCACGTCGAAGTATTGTATTCCTTATTGATACGATAGTTGAAAGTTCATTTTCCGAAGATGAGGATGGATTATGGAGTGTGTGACCGGACTATTTGATTAGGCCAGGCAATATATTATTATCTGCCACATTGGAATTCACAACCTAAAATGTGTCCTCCACATCCACCACCACGTAACCCCCTATGTTAGCAGAGATGGCCGGTTCGTTTGGGAGAACTTTTTCTATGATCATACCTGAATCATGTTAGCATGAACAGGCTCCGTAAGATCCTCGTAGCATAAAATAAGTGATGTGGCATGATTCAATGTTCTGTCTATTCCCCTCCTTATTGTAGTGTAGAAATGCACGTCATTTCCTCTGCATCGTCCCGATCGAAATACATCAGTGAATAAAGATCTAAGGAGAACAGAGGCTAACTTTATTAGTAACAAGTAAATACTTGTATGTCAGAAAATCGAGAGTGGGGGATAAACCCAATCAAAAGACATGAACAATCCAAAAAGCACTTGATCATGATCAATTTATAAGCTACTGGATATTGAGCATTTACCTTAAAGAACTGAATTAGTTGCAATGAATAGTTGCACTCCGAAAATGGAATCTGGTAATCTTTTCTTACTAGAGTCATGTATATATGATATGTGGGGACATGTATGAAAAATACTTTTATATGGGAGCTTTTCTGCCATTCCTTTCATTCTTGCTCGAGCCGTATGATGACAAATATCATGTCCTTCTTCGGGGGATGGATCCATAGATTTCCCTATCCCAATACAAGAAACCTGACTTGGAACTATCACTGTATTAAGAGCTAAATTGGCTAAAGGGATGGGCATAATTATTATGGAGAACCCGCATGGACCAATTGATCTTTTATATATTTTTCCAGTATAATTCTAGGTACTCTTGCTGTAATGTTAGCTTGGCAGTTCTAGCAACCGTCAATGATTGGTGACCGGCGGATCCATTTGCAACTCCTTTGGAAATATACCCGAATGGTACTTGTCTTTCCGTATTTCAAATACTCCGCACAGTACCCAATAAGTTATTAGGTGTCTTTTAATGGTTTCTACCAACGGGATTATTGACAGTACCTTTTTTGAGAATGTTAATAAATTCCAAAATCCATTTTCGCCGTCCATTTCTACCACCGTCGTTTTGATCGTAACCCGCATACTCTTTTGGTTAGTCTTGGAGCAACATTACCTATTGATAAATCGCTAACTTTAGTCTTTTTTAAATTGATTCACCGTGAAATACATGCATTAATGTTCTAAGAATAGTGACTTCATCAAGTCCCTATTCTTAGAACATTTAATTTTATTGATGATCATTCACGAAAATCCGATTGTGCCAAAAAGATTAAAAACAAATTTTCTTCTTTTTCTTTATAATTTTTCTTCTATTTTTATTAGAAAAGAGATTAAATCTTATAATGTATTTAAATTCAAATTGGGGGATTCTTAGGTAGAATCATTGCGAAATGCTTTTGTAGAGTGTCCGAATATCTCTTTTACCTTCTACTGCGAAAATATTCAATTCTCATAAGATCTTCTTGACTCTTATTCAAAAGGTCCAATAATTGTGTATATTGTACCTTTTGAGACAATTATAGGTCCTGGACGGTATTCTGTTTGTTCATAAAAATACATTTAAATGGAATTTCTTTTGTGTTTTTCTTTAGATTGTTCATCTATCTTGAAAGGTAAAAAATGTAGAGTAACCTTTTTTTCATTTTCTTTGAAAGTAATGTCCTCTTCCTCCGCAGTTAGAAAAGGATAAATAAATCACTTAAATTTCGGAACTTCAAAAGTGCTTCTAGGAGTTAAAACTTCCATATTGTCCATATTTCTAGAAAATATCTCTGTTGTTCATTCCCATTCCCATAAGAATGACTACTATGATTCGCATTTCGAACAGCTAGATACCAGCATCTATAGGATACTTCCATTTTTAGAGTTATTGTTGGTTTCGTTACGATATCCACATCTCGCCTGATGGTTAATCCAATACACAAATTCAATTGTTGCCGTCAGTTTATCTATATGTTGTGTTGTTGCAACTATTTCCACGGACGGTGGTGAGATATATCTTGACGGTTTAGTCTTTATGGCCCCTTGCGCAAATTGATCGTTCCCTAACTCCATAGATATTACTTCTCAATACATTCTTTCCAATTTAGTAAATTTCATGTACCGATTCCTTCATACCTTTATCGTAGACTATCCTGCGGCACTTTCTCAGAGTTTGCCGTGTGATACATTTTTCCTTCTATTTCTCAGTAAAGCCTTCGCCATGGCAATACCTATAGTATCAGCTTGACCTTCTCATAAGCGGGGAACAGAACGAAACGACCATAATAAAGACGTTTACTGTCTACCTCGATCACCACACCTCCCGTAGTGTTCGAGTGGATCCTGCTACTTCCTCTCGAACCCTCTATACTAATACTATTATCATAGTTATATAACGCTATCCTTCCATCTACTATAACATCCTATTATTACATAATTACATTGCATTATTAATTACAGACTATTATATATTAAATTACTATTACTATTTTTATAGCATAACTTCTACTCTGTAATCATCAATTAATCCTATACATACTATCATCCTATAATAATAATATAAATATAATTAATAATATAATAAATATAATA
>PYDT01001981.1:7500-16025 GCA_004837865.1 Musa balbisiana
TTTAGGGTAATCAGGCTCGAACTGATGACTTCCAACCACGTCCAGGTACCTCTACCGCGGATTTAATACCTCCCGGTCCCATCAGAAATAGAACTAACTAATCCTAAGGCAAAGGGGTCCGAGAAACTCACGCCACTATGCCTGAACAACTTGGAGCCGGGCCTTCTTTTCGCACTATTATGGATAGTAAAATAATGGGTATGGATTAGTAAAATAATGGGAAAAATTGGATTCAATTGTCAACTGCTCCTATCGGAAATATATTGACTACGGAGTCGAGCCAAGCACTGGTTTTCATAAAATCCGTACGATTTTCCCGATCTAATCGAGCAGAGCGGTTTTACATTAAGAAATTTTGTTCCGCATGTTCTATTCGATAACTGGTAGGAGAAAAACCCGACGCGGTATTGTGTTTAAAAACAGGCGGGAAGCACGAACCAAGTCAAGAGGTATGATCACCCCGTTCTTCTTTTGCGCCAAAGATCTTAAGCCATTTCCGAAGGAACTGGAGCTACATTTCTTTTCATTTCCATCACGAGTTCCTATGTTTTTCCACACCCTTTTTTTGAGACCTCGAAAAATAAAATGGACAATTCCTTTTCTTAGAATACAACAAGAAAAGGTAATGGTAACACCCCACATTAACTACTCATTTTTCATTTAGAATTTTCCTAGTTTATGAAATTATTAATTTCCATAGTGTATAGAAATATATTTCATCGTAGTAGAAATCATGGTCCTACCGAACCGAATTGTAACTTACTATCCTCTTGCCCCGCAGTCAAGATTTACCTCGTGGAAGACTGATTCATTCGGATCGACATGAGGTCCAACTCCATTGCATTTGCCAGAAGCCATGTTGTCTATTTGAAGCAGGTTGACCTCCTGCTTCTCTCCCGGTAACCCTCTTCCCGCGGGAGCCCCTTTCTCCTCGGTCCACAGAGACAAAATGTAGACTGGTGCACCAGTTCACACGGCAGAAAGGAGCTCACCGAAACCGGAATCACTACCTAATAACTAATATAATCCGAACCGGTCACTTAACTAATACAAATAATGATATACTAGAAAAAACTGTCTTTTCTGTATCCTTTCCCCGTTCCATTGCTACCGCGCCTTACGCAATCGATCGTGATCATCATTTAATCCCTTCCCACAACGTAGGTCCTCGAGACTCGGACGACTCACTACAGCACGACAGCCCGGATCTTTCAGAAAATGAATTCCTATTTGAAGAGTGCATAACCGCATGGCTAATCTCACACTCCCCCGTCAATTTTGGATTCCAATTCGGCTTTTCCTTGTTTAGTATCGGGAAGAATTGGAATGTAATAATATCGTTTCTACAGAAGAAACGGTTCCTCTATTGATTCAAACGCTGGGGGTACGGGATAGAGGAAGATGAAAACCCGAAGTTCACATAGTACTTTTTTGTTTTTTGATCGAAAAATAAATCTGATTTATTTCGTACCCTTCGCTCGATGAGAACATTGTCAGATTCTACGGATCAACAAACCCATGTGACTTAATGAATGATGAAGGGAGATCAAAAAGAAAGAGAGGCAATAAAATCGAAATGAATACAGAATAAAGCAAAAAAAATAAGTATAATTCAAAAATAATAGAATATAAGAAAGCCCAGATTCCAATGACAATTCAACTCGAAACGGACTTTCTGAATCTCTCGCAAAATAGGGGCAAGGGGATTGATCGAGAAAGATTTATTGTCTTATTATAAGATTCGTTGATTTGTCCTCATATGTGTGGTAAAAGAATAACTTCCCCTTTGATCTAAATGGATAAGTGTTTCATGGACCATGAAAACGTGACTGAATTGGTCCTTAGTTACTCGTCGGTACGAGTGAATAAGGGAGGAGTTTCCGCACGAGAAAAGATCCAATTACTTCGAAAGCATTGAACGGAGGAGCCGTATAGGTGAAAATCTCCTGTACGGTTCGTAGAGTGACAGTAAGGGTGCTTATCTGTCAACTTTTCCACTATCACCGCCACCCCAAAAACCAAACTCGCCTTACGTAAAGTTTTGCCCAGAGGTTACTATTAACCTCTGGCTTTGAAATCACTGCTTTATACCTGGTATTGGCCATAATTTACAAGAAATTCTTTTAGTATTATTAGATGATGAAGGGGTTGATTTACCCGTGTTAGATATCCTTTTTCGGGAACCTAGATGCGGTCGAGTAAGGATCGTCGACACGGGCGTTCTAGTGCGTTGTAGATTCTTATCCAAGACTTGTATCATTTGATGATGCCATGGTGCATCGCTTAAACATGTTAATTTAATGGCTAACCCCATAACGAAAGTTTCGTAAGGGGACTGAGCAGGCTACCAGAGACAAAAGATCTCTTTCTAAAGAGATTCGATTCGGAACTATTATAGTCCCGGTCCATATTGAAATCATTTCAGAGGTTTTCCCTTACTTTGTCGGTCAACAAACATTCGAAATACCTCGCTTTTTTAGAATCGTCCGAGTTCAATAGCAATGATGTCTAAGCACTTCTTTTTACATTCAACACTATTTCGGAAACCTAGGCTGCGACCGTATGGCTATTAAAATACAGGGTTTCCAATCCTGCAATGAAAAGAAGGGAACCGCTACCATTTAAAGTGAGTACAATTCCATACCGATCTCATAGATACATATAGAATTCTGTGAAAGCCGGATTCGTGAAAGTCGTATGTACGGCTTGGAGTGGATCTTTCATATCTTTCGATATCCCCCCTCAATCATTGGGTCAAAAACCAAATAAGTATTCGTTTTTAGCCCTTATAAAAGCAACTGATTCTTGAACCTCTTTCACGCCATGTCCCGTCGAGGTACTGGCATAGAAAACTGCAAAATCCGATCCAATTTATCGTAATCGTTAGTTACAGGTTGTTCACCGTTTCTAAACACGGCAACAAATCATTTGCTTATCAAATTATCTATCGACGACACCTGAAAGCGATTCAACCAAGACAGAAACAATCCACTATCGTTTTACGTCAAGCAATACTAGTAACATCCCGATAGAGCAGTAAACAGCAGACGTGTAGGCGGATCGCCCATCCAGTTCCTATGATAATCTACACAAGGAAAAGCACCCTTGCCTTCGTTGGTTATTAGGGTCATCCCGAAACTCCCGGGTCGAATATGGCTTTCAAATTAGTTCCGAATTAGTAGATGCCTGCCAAAGGGAGTGGCGATGCCATACGCAAAAAGGACGAGACTCATAGAATGGAGAGGCAAAATATAGCTTTTGCACTTTTCAGTTACTCCATGGACAGGATCTATATAGACACATGGATCCATACATCTCGATCGGAAATGGATCCATAGAAAAAGAACGCGATATCTGTTCTCGAAACAACCAAGGAAAGAAAGATGAAACATAATCATGATCACCTACCCTCTCGGGCTTGCTAAGAATAACAGAGATCTGATGGAATAAGCATGGAATAGGGTTGATCCTACTTCTGGGTTCCGTACATATCCTTTCAACATAGAAAGTTCGAAACAATTGGGACTTTTTCGGAATTGACTGCAGTTACTAATTCATGGTCTTGCATTTCAAGATGAAAACTCTCTCTATTCTACGAGAATTTTTTATGAAAGCGTTCATTTGCTTCTCTTCCATGGAATTTCATTTTCCCAGAATGATGGTACCGAATTTTTGGCCTAATTCTTCTTCGATGTCGATTCCCACCTCTGAGTCAAAAGGATAGACCTTGGTTTCTATTTCATCTCTTCAACAATTTAGTAATCGCTAACTGCCCTATTGTTTCCGATGGAAGAGGAAGAACTATAATTACTTTTCGGGGATATTTTCCAAACGAACAATGTTCAACGAAATCTTTCAATTTCTGATTTACTATGTTTAACTTCTATTTTTCCTTTATCCGTAGAAGTACTTGAATGTACAGAAATGGCTATAACAGAGTTTTCTGTATCGATTAACAGCTACTCTAGGAGCATGTTTTTATGTTGTGCTAACGATTTAATACTTATCTTTTGTCGCTCCATACTGTTGCAGTTATGTCCTACCTATTATCTGGAATATACCAAGAGAGATGTCGGTCTATAGGGCTACTATGAATATTTACTCATGGGGTGTGGCAAGCTCTTCTATTCTGGTTTCAGGTTTCTCTTGGTATATTGTTCATCTGGGGGGAGATGAGCTTCAAGAAATAGTGAAGGTCTTATCAATACACAAATGTATAACTTCCCCAGGAATTTCAATTTTGGCGCTTATATCCATCCTGGGAAATGGGTTCCAGCTTTCCCCCGCCCCTTTTCATCATTGACTCCTGCGTATACGCGAGTGCGGTTCGTTCACAAATTCTGACCTCTAACTATCTCTGAGATTTTGGATTTCAAAACTCCATAGGACATGCAGATATAAATGCTATCCCCCCTCCGGACCAAGACATAACTTGTACAAATTTTTATTGATCTTTTTGTTCAAAATAACCATTAAAGTGAAGCAGGGTCAGAAACGAATCTCTTTATGAAACAGATCCCTTTTTTGCAAGTTCGTTCTTCCGGTAGTTCTACCAAGGATCGCCTACTGACGTCTACATGCTGAATTATCGTGTAGATCTACATGTTGTTTCCTCCTCCTTCCAGAGAACTACGATTGTAATAGGAGCATCCGTTGCCAAAAGGCTCACCTAATATGATCATCTCATGCTATTGAAAGACGAATCAAATCAGATGTTCTATTTCATCAATCTTTCTGACCCTCTCCTCGGAACCAAGTTCGAAAGGATTTAAAAAGGGTCATTCATCACAGAGCCACTGATGAAGATTCCTCGAAAGTTAGGATTAGTAATCCTTTTTAGAAAGCGAATGGATTCTGCTCCTTTATACATACGCGGAGGACGGTATCAAAAAGGAAAGAAATGAGTGTTCTGTCTTTCTTTATCCCTTAGGATCCGGCTAGATGAAAGTCTCCTGCTCGGTTTTTGAATGGAGAAAAGAAGTGAGAAATCCTCTTTCGCCTCCTGACTCCCCACCCAGTCGTTGCTTTTCTTTCTGTGACGTCGAAAGTAGCTGCTTCAGCTTCAGCCACGGAATTTTTCGATATTCCTTTTATTTCTCATCAACGAATGGCAATCTTCTTCTGAACTCCTACCTATTTAGCATGATATGGGTTAAGCTTCATTGCGATTTACTCAAACAAGCATGAACGTATGCTTGCATATGTCGTTCCATCGGTCAAATCGGATATGTAATTATTGGAATATTGTTGGAGACTCAAGATATATTCACGCATGATATAACTTTATGCTGTTCTTATCTCCAGATCTATGAACTTTTGCTTGCATTGTATTATTTGGTCTACGTACCGGAACTGATAACAGTCGAGGATTGCAACTTATACACGAAATAGCCCGTTTTTGGCCTCTCTTCAGCTCTATGTCTCGTATCCTAGGAGGTCTTTCCTCCACCTAGCAGTTTTTTTTCGGAAAACTCCTCTATTCTGTGTGGATGGCAGCAGGCCTAATTTCGTGGTTTCAATAGGACTCCTTACGAGCGTTGTTTCTATCTACTATATCTAAAAATAATCAAGTTAATATGGACTGGACGAATCAGAAATCCCCTTACGTTCGGAAATATAAAGTCTCCTAAGATCAAACATTTCCATCGAAGTGAGTATGACCTGTATGTTGTGATAGCATCTACTATACCAGGAATATCAATGACCCCATTCTTGCAATTGCTCAGGAATACCCTCTTTTTAGCTTCTAGGTCTATTTCTTAGTCAAGACCCTCTACTACCTGGAATAATAAGTAGTAATCTGTTCCGCCCACCCAAATGTGAATGGGCCTGGGTATGAACTTATATCATGGAATCGACGCGATCATCAGAGTTATAAGTTCCTTCATACCGTCCCAGACCTGAATCGGTTATGTACTTCTTATTATGAGGATTGGGTCGTCGAGCTAGTCAATAGATACTATGTTTACATATGGATCGCTACGTCGTTTACATTCGATTTAGGGATTAGGCAAGTAGGCCCGGATCGGACCTCTTTGACATATCTATCGTATTTGTGTGTACCATATTCACTTCTTTTTTGGCTTCTATTGAATCGAGAATAGGTTTGATTGTACTCTTTGTTGATATAATGGTATCCTCCGGATAAATTCCACCGAAGCAATTTGATGTCGGCCCGGGACTATATGACATGACCGATCGATAGAAATACTCCAACACTCCACTTTGTCCATAATTCCATATATCACATAGATAGATACATATTGCATGCAATACGATCACTTCAAATGCCTTATGGGTGAAATTGTAGACACTCGAGACTCAAACTCTCTAAAGAGCTTGAAGGTTCGAGTCCTCTTCAAGGCATAAAATATGAAGACTGCTCATTGATGAGCAATTCAATACAGCTTTACGTCTCTAATAATAGTGATATAACCGAGTATCTTATCTGTTTTGATACGAAGTATTCCCCGGCAATCCCCACGATCCGAGTCCGAGCGTTTGAATTGGAAAGGTTTCTGCAGGGAATCACGAAATCTTGGCGATCTTCTCTATCTAATGAATGAGGATCCGTTTGGAATCGTCCGCCCCCGCAACTCCCCCCCAGGTCTCTGATTCAAGAGAATCACACCATGGTAGATTGATAAAACTCTGGTAAAATACCCACCATACCCATAACCCAGCAGATAAAGTACATTATATAGTCCGTTTTAGGATGCGACTTACCCATTCAGTGCTTTTGGGGCCACTGGACGTTCCCAAATGACCGGGTCGGGTGAATAGAGAATTGCATACGTCTGTTGGGATACGACGTCTGTTGTCATTCCGGCCTTCCTTCTCCTTCGGGAGGGCCTATCCGAAAGAGAAATCCATTACCTCTTGGTCGTGGACTATCGAATATGACGAACCGGCCTCCGTGGAATTCTTTGCTTCGGGCACAAAACAATTATGAATTAGGCTCGGTCAACCGGAAGATGTATTATCCATATGGGGGATCTCCAATTGAAGAAGATCCATCGACCTGAGACGAAGAGAAAGGTCTATCTATTTCTTTAGTTATTCGTTAAACCCTGATTCGTTTTGGAGCAGATAGAACAGCTTTCATCGACATGCGTAGTTTTTATTTTCCGATGGATTTACATGGTTTCATTAATGGAAATTGTTTGATGTAGTGAGTAATAGACTCTGGTTGTTCGCCGTTCAAGAATTCTTGTGTTAGGCAGTTCAATCATCCATACATATTGTTTTGATCTAAGATTCAATTCCTTCCTTTTTCAGCAGTAGCATATTGTTTCCATTGGAGCTAAGGTCCCAAATATGGAATACAAAATGTGTTCCACGACGCCTACCACCCGCAATCCTTTTCCACTTAATCCCTTTTTCAGGCCAAATACTTTACGCTAAGGAATGGGAAATCTTTCTCCTGTTACTGAAGCAAATGTTGCATTTCTCCGAGAAAAGCCATCCCTTTCTCCACTTGTCCTTTGTTATTTGATCCAATAGCGTTCCGTTAGATAGGACAGATTTGTAAATACTGATAACTCTCCGGATAGAGTCTTAGAAAGAAGAGATCCATAGCTAAGGGACTATTGCTTCTAAGCCAGTCTCTGTCGATGAATCACCAATTCGAAGTACCTTTCTGCGTATTCTTGCATGAACCACATTTATACATAATTAGAAGGTTTTGTTTGTGAAGTACTAGCACCTTTGACATCTCTTCATCTTGCAAAGAATTCTCGACCGTGAAAACACAGAACAAAAGGGCTGATCTTTGCATAGGAAAACCTAATGGATCCCCGCAGGGTCCCAAATGGATTGGCTTACTCGAAAAAAAGCTTGTTCTTGGAAGATCGATCGCGGTGTCTGGTACGCATTGTTTCACTCTGCAGCACTCCGATCAGTCTCTTGAAGCTCATTCCTCTTCATGATAAGGTCCGCTTTCCCCGAGCCCTATAGAGAAACGTGGGCTTTCAAACAACACATAGTTTGGCCACAAGGGCCCATATTCTAGGAGCCCAAACTATGTGGTGAATAAATCTCCTTTATCTGTTGCAGGTCACGACCTCTTCCTCTTCTTCAAACTCCGATGCGTATTTTTCATATAGAAATCTCTGATCACGATAGAAACAAGATCTGTTTTTGCATCATATCTAACTGTTCGGACCGGAAAGAAGTATGTCCTCGATTATTATCAAACTGACTGCAATCTTTTTTCTGTCCGTGCGGGTCCCACAGAGCGCCTTCTACTTCTAATAGGCATGACTAGATCAAATCATTCTCAAGAATCTAAGCCAAGAGACAGAACCGAAGAATGAATTCACCCTCCCGATACTGAGACGGAATACACGGAGCGGTAAGGCCTTCTCATCGCATATTATGCCGTCGCCTAATTCTTTCAAACTCAATTGGCTCTCAATAGGCTATCTCTGTCCCTATGCACCAGAGTGCTAAAAGATCGCTTTTTCAGGTCTTCTCAAAGGTGATTCAGCCGCTTTTCGTTTCTGGATCAATTCTTTTGGATACCT
>PYDT01000308.1:0-15995 GCA_004837865.1 Musa balbisiana
TCTGAAGTATTCTGTCTATGCTATCTTTAACTCCTCTCGACTTTTAAGGTTTTTTTGTTACTTTTTATTTTTATTTTGATATAGATGAAGACTTAGTAGTCTTTTTGGGGGGGGAGGAAAAGAGACAGCACAGTATGAAGAACAAGAAAGAAAAGATACGGGAAGCATAATCTCACTTTGTTCTTTACTAACCATCCATACATATATTTTTACCAATCCCCCCCAAAGGATGTATATAATATATATACATCTAGATTAGTAATCATGTAAACATCTATATGATAAATACGTATCATGCTCTAGCTATTAACTCCCGATCTACTCTCGAAGTAATTTTGTATTATATCTATCCGATCCATTTTTACGTTTCAGACCATATTTGAACTGTTGACACGAGGATTTTCAGTCCTCGCTCTACACGAGCTATCCCGACCATTTCCGTGCATCATCCTAGTGTGTACTTGTTTCTATGTAATTAAAGTACTAAAATTAGGAAAAAAATTTGACAATTAAGTGTAGGATAAGGATATGGACTGTGAATGGCTTCAATAATAGATATTCTTTGCCCATATATGTTCCTTTGTACTGTTCTATCCAAATTGGTATAGATCCAGGATGTTGTTTCGATCCGTTTTTGTGAAAGAGTAGAGTGACTGAAAAGATGTGAATTTTGTTTGAACTGAACCACTGATAAAAAAAAGAAGATGAAAATACTTAGGAGACAAAATAGGCTTTTATTTGTATAGATGGACTTGAACCTCACGATTTTTAATAAGTCGACGGATTTTTCCCTCTTACTAAAATGTCATTGTTGTCCGGTATTGACATGTAAATGGACCTCTCTTTAATTTCCGTCCGATTAATCATTTTTCAAAGATCTATCAACTCGGAATAAATTTCATAATGAATATCCGATTCTTCCTTACTCCATTGCATGGATTCCTACTAACTCACTCTGATTTTTCATATTATAATTTTTTCATATTATAATTAATATAATTATAATATAATAAATTCGGGCATGATTAATCGTTTGATATGCTAGTATGTATACTACGTATTAGTCATAGGACCATCTGTTTGTAATTTTGATAGCGATTCCAGCTACCAACAAAACGTATCACTCATTCGTTAGAACCTTCCATTGTCTCTGCACCTATCCCTTTTAAATTCTAGTTTTAGAAACCTTTGTGCTCAAATAAGGATTTGCTCAGGAATGCCATTTTTAATTCAGTTTCTCTGAATTGTAATTACCACTTAGCAAGTTTTCCTACTAAGGCTCATCCAATCAAGTCCGTAGCGCTACCGATTTCGCCATATTCCCCTTTGATACCAAGATCTAGTTGAATTCCACTATCTTTTTCATTTTCTTTTTGTTTGTTTGACCCGTTGAATGCGTTTAGATAATGATTTCTATATGAAAAAGTGTAAGGCTGCGTTTGATTTTTTTGCGATCCTCCTCAGTTCATTTATATTGAATGAACCTTGTTTCAATCATAAATGATTCTATCATGATGTATCCGCAATTCAATATGGATAGTTAGCCACCATATATATGTTTCTCCCTCCCTTTCATTTTTACAGTGCGATTGGAATCGTGGAACGGTTCTATTCTTCTTCGTTTTTTTGTCTAATCTCCTCCTTTTCCGAATCAAACAAGAATGTCTCATTTTCATTTAGATTGTTCTTTCTCCTTATCTTTTTTTGTATTTTTCTCTACTGTGACGATTCGCTATAGCTATAATTAACTAATAGAAATTAACTCTCATATGAATGATATGATTTTCCTATATACGATTTCTATAAATTTTCTATAACTGCTTTAAAATAATTAGTTTTAAGTAATAATTAGATTTTTTCTAATCAAAATTTCCAATTTAACAATTTTATCTTCCATTCTATTATAATTAATATAAGTAAATTATAATATAAATAAATAAATTAAATCAATTATAATATAATTCATAATACTCATGTTGTATATTATATTTAGATATAGTTAGAAAGTCAGAAAGAATAGTCCACACATTCCTTATTATAGTTAGTTATAGTATATAGTTTAGTGTTAGTATATAGTTTGATAGTATATAGTTTGAAGATACTAGTATACGAATAACTATATAAACATACTATAAGTTAATCGTTCTATTCATATTGATATTAAACTAATAGCTTAATAGTAGATCAGCTAAGAGCTAAATCCGTAGTTTCCTCATTCGATATACTTTTCTGTTATGTTATGTGAGCCCGCATTAGCTCCGAGTTTAGAGCGCGCATTTGTTATGCGAGGGTCATCGGTTCGACTCCTGATAGCCGGCTTTTTCTCTATCGATTTTTCCGTGGAATTGATAAACTCTCTCCTCCTTTGCCCCATATGTTATGTCGTGTAACTTGCAACATGACCAAAAATGTATTGGAACATAGATCTCTCTCTACCGAACAAATCATAAAACTGAGCTGCAACTTCCTCTATATACCAAAAAATCCGGATATTGATACAATTTTATTTTATTCTACTTTGTAGTATGTCGTAAATTTACTTTGCTTTTTTATCCCTTAGTTCCGTCCTACTTTATAGTTCATTTTTCATTTTTTTATTCTGAAAAAATGAATTTGCATAAAAAAAATCAAATAAATTAAAAAAGGAAGTCTTTATGTCCTCGTTACCGAGGACCGCGTTTCAAAAAAATACGCCGTTGGGGCTTTTACCATACTAACTGTAAAAGACCTAGATCCGGCAATTGATCTTAAAAACAATTGCGGTTCTGGGAAAGATCGCAGTATCGCGTATTCGTCTAGAAGAAAAACAACCTTGCGTTTTTCTTATGGTCTGACGAGCGCAATACTTAGATATTTGCTATCGCTTGAAAGCCCAAGGGTCAACGGTCAGGTTTTACTACCATTTACTTGAGATGCGTTTGGATAACATCTTTTCGATTGGGTATGGCTTCGACCCTTCCTGGAGCCAGGCAATAGTTAACCATGACTATTTTAGTTATGGTCGTATAGTGGATATACCCAAGTTATCGTTGTAAACCCAGAGATATTATTCCTCCAGGATAAACAAAGATAGAAAGCTCTGATTCAAAATTATATTGCTTTATCCCCCCGAGACTTGCCAAACATTTGACTTTGACTCATTCATATAAAGGAGTATAAATCACTAATGATAGTAATGGATCGGATTTGAAATAAATGAGTTTTATTCGTAACTATTATCCCGTCATACTTGACCGAAGACAATACAAAGAAGTTTCAGAGAAATTTTTTCTCTTTTCGCGAAATAAAATAAATCGATCTAAGGCCTTGATCCGCATTTTTCTCATTCAAGTATCACATTGATCAGCAGTAGATTTTTTTGCTCTTTCTTTTTCCGAATATTTGTATTTTACGTACCCCAGAATGTAATTAGGAATAGAGAATTTCATCAAAAAAGGTCAGTCCTCGATTTTTGGATGAATGGTATCAATTTGTTTATTGATTTGATATATTGTGTTGCAGTAACTGTTGGTGGAATTAAGAGAACGGAAAGAGAGGGATTCGAACCTCGGTAACAAAAGCCTACATAGCAGTTCCAATGCTACTCCTTGAACCACTCGGCCATCTTCCACATAATCTTATATTGACCAGAAAAAACCGATGACTACGAGTCATTCATATTTATTCCAGTAGGTACGCATGATGAATGTTCCCTAGAATAATTCCTTCCAATAAAATATTCCTATTTCTCAACACCACTTCTCTCATCATCTACCCCATAGATCGAGTACAACATTTATGGACTGTCCCATGGATTTTTATCTATTTCAATTGTATGGCAGGGCGTTCATGTTATGCAAACCAAAAACCAAATGGATGCTTACATTACTCTACTCTATTTTTTTTAATGCTTATTCATTCTTTTTCCTCTTTGGATTATACCCAAATCAAAACTCTCGATTTATCCAAGAATCCACAATAAATAAAGTCCTTGGTTATTCCCTTATATGAAAAGTATTAATTCGTTTCATTGGTATCTACGAAATTGGAATGAAATCCATCCCAATATTGCCTATCTCCTCCTTGTCAGCAATCACTACAAAAGGGACAATTGAACAAAGGTAACATCTTTTTAGAATTAGTCGTGTTTTTTATGTTATTTCGGACTGTACCATTCCTTTAGTTTGCGAGATCATTTTTACCCCTCGGGTAATGAAAAAGAATTATGATGAGAATGGAAGTTGGTTATTAGCCTAGATCCGGATAACATGCAAATTTTTATTGATAACCCTCTTCAATTGTAGCCAAATCTGATTACGAATAATTCCGGCCAACTTCCGGAGAAAAAAGGCATTACCTATTCAGAGATGGGTCTATTTGAATTCTTTTTCTTGTTTTTTTTTTAGTCTAGTCGTCCTCATATTACGAAGTACAGAAAAGGGCCCGTTCGGGATAGAAGGCAACCATTTTTTGAAATAAACTCACCTTGGTGAAGGTGAGTTTGGAGATAAACATTCCTTCTGTCGTGTATCTACGAATTGATGCAGCCTCCGATGCTTCATTGTCGATTTAGTATTGACGAAAGGTTACACTTAGGTTCCCGTATTGCGGGCATCCTACTCCACTATACCAATAGGCGGCATTGGGGAGAGAAGCATACACCTAGGAATCACACACAACAACTTGTATAAATTAACCCTTTTCCTTATCGGTATCGGGGCTAACAAGAATGGTTGGGACAACAACATCCATCTCGTTCGTACTTTGGGTACCCGTATAACCATCAAAGATCGTTGAAGTGACTAATTCCTGGAAATAGGGGGCGTTGAGGACAAAGAAATTGCCCTTGAGTTTACCATTTCCATCTACACTAATACGATTGGTGTTAAGAAAAAAACTCTTGCGGGAAGGCTGCTAGAAATTTCTTGTAAGAATACCAGCTCCTTCAGTTCATAATTGGATAGTGGACATTTTTAATTCATGGATTTTTTTCCTTGAGTACTATGATGCACCGAAGGGATGCGCCGTAGGCAATTAAATCTCACGAACGGTTCTGGAACGGATACATTCTTTGAATAGATGAACGACCGTAACGGATGTTGGCTCAATCCGAAGGAAATTATGCGGAAGCTTTACAGATTATTATGAAGCTACGCGACCAGAAATTGATCCCTATGATCGAAGTTATATACTCTATAACATAGGCCTTATACCACAAGCACCGGAGAGCATACAAAGGCTTTGGAATATTATTTCCGGGCACTAGAACGAAACCCATTCTTACCACAAGCTTTTATAATATGTCCGTGATCTGTCATTACGTGCGACTATCTCCACTATAGAAAGAAGGAAAAAAAGATCCAATCGACTAGTAAAGACTAGAAAAAATAGGCTTTCTACAGATCTCGTCCTAAAGCCACGATTTTTATCACTTGTATGCAACCTAAGAGACTTCACTAGAACCCAAATAGGAAGAAATGATACAGGCCCTATATACTATACTCATTGATAAGGTTGAGTGATAGAGAAAGCACCGTAAAGATCAATTAACAACTATTGGTCGTAGAGTTAGAACTGCTTGGCTTACTCATGCCATAATACGGGATAAAATTAGAATCAACTTCTGTAATAGAGGTCGATCCACTAAATTATGAGCAGCGGTGTAGCATCAGATCCCAAAGATAGTAAGTTCCTTTTTTCTTATCTTATGGAGGAAAGTCTTTTTCAAAGATTCTATATCTATATAAATTTAATATTGAACCGAGATAGTTACCTTCAGAAAATTCAACACTATATAACCTTCTAAGGATATAGTGCGATCTATGCTTCCTTTCTTCTGAAGGTGGGAGAAAAGCCAAAACTTTTTCTGATCAAAAAATTAGAGTTTTAAACTATGTAATTACTTCTTCTGGCTAACCCAACAAAATGGGAAAAGGGATACATTATGACAAATCAATTCAGTTAGCATAGGGTAGATTAAGATGGGGCGCAAGTAAAAAGAATCGATTGCCGAGCCGTATAGGTAGGAAACTCTGCAAGTACGGTCTAAGGAAGGAACCACCTTATTCCGACCGTGGAGAACAGGCCATTCTACAGGGTGATTCTGAAATTGCGGAGGCTTGGTTCGATCACGCTGCTGAGTATTGGAAACAAGCTATAGCGCTTAGTCCAGGTAATTTATTAAGCACATAATGTGTTGAAGATCACGAGGCGTTTCGAATAAAACCACTCTCTTTTTTTAATTCATTAAAATTATTTGTTGATCATCAATCAAATAAAATAGATCGTCCCATGAAAAGATCCAATCAAGAATTTTATTATATCCCTTCCTTCTAAAATCATTGTATGGTATCTCGTAGGGATAAATGATCCGAATACAATATAGAATAAAACTAATAAAGCTAATAAAAGGTACTCGAAATGACTAATCCAGATACGATAGGGACTGGATCTTATTAATTCTAATGAATGGTCTTGTGATTTAATTTAGCGTAGTAATAGATAGTCCATGGAATAGTTCATATGGTTATTTATACATTCAATATAAGTACACTAGTTTGCACAAAAAAATAGTTTTTTCGTCATGCTGGGAAGGCTTTCCAGAGAGAAGGGTCCGTTGGGCACCTAATCGTTATGTTCAATAATAGATCCGAACACTTGCCTCGGATTGACTTCAATATCATAATTGCTCTAGTGAATAACTAAATAAAATAGATGGATGGAGATAGGAAGAAAGGGACTAATCATAACATAAATAAAATAGCTATCTTTCAGAGGTTCACTAAAACCTGTTGGCGTTCTCTTTGTATGTGTTGTCCGGAAGAGGAGGACTTAATGATTATTCGTCGCGCCCGGCACCAGAAGTGAAAATTGTTGTAAGATGATAGTGATCCCATAAAAACTTCCTTTCAGTATGGGCCAGACCCGGCCATTTCTCAAGAACAATAGCTAAGGGCCCTGATACTACCACTTGATCTGAACCTACCTGCTGATGCGCACATTTTCGATAGTCATACCAGTGATTTGGAGGAGATCTCCTCGAAAAGTATTTAGTGCTCATTTTGGTCACTCTCCTTATCCTTCTTTGGCTGAGTGCATGTACTTCCATGGCGCCCTTTTTCCATTATGCCGCTGCTCTAATTGATCCTCCTCCACCTTGCACCCAGTGCCCGGTAGTTTGGCCAATAGTAAGGTCAAGATTTGAATGAGTGATGTGGGTGGAGGTTTCCGAGGTCATACAAATACACTCCGTATTTTGTTCTTTCATATTTGGCAGAGCATCCTGGAATAACTAGTGAATTGACAACTCTATTGTACCGCCATTGGCGCATTGGTCTTCTGCCTCCGTTAATGCGTTTTGCGGGTTGGTTCCATTATCAAACCGCCCCCAAATTGGGGCTTGGTTCCAAGATGTAGAATCCTATGTTAACTCACCATTAGCGTGGTTTACTAGGAACTTGGGTCTCTTTCCTTGGGCGGGACACCAAATCCATGTATCTTTACCGATTAACCAATTCTCGACGCGGTAGTTGATCCTAAAAGATACCACTTCCTCATGAATTTATTGAATCGTGACCTTTTGGCTCACTTTATCCCAGTTTTTGGCCGAGGGAGCACCCTTTTTCACCTTGAATTGGTCAAAATACGCGGAATTTCTTACTTTTCGTTGGTTGGACCCAATAACAGGTGGTCTATGGCGACCGATATTGGCCACCATCCCATGTAGCTATTGCATTCTTTTCCGCTCGCTGGGTCATATGTATAGAACCACCTTGGGCATTGGTCATGGCATTAAAGACATTTTAGAGGCTCATCAAGTCCCATTTCCGCCAGGGCCATAAAGGACTCTATGAAATCCTAACACGTCCGTGGCATGCCTCCAATATCTCTTAACCTGGCTATGTTAGGCTCTTTAACCATTTTTGTAGCTCACCATATGTATTCATGCCTCCCTATCCATAACCGAGCTATTGACTATGGTACACACTTTCTTGTTCCACATCACTTTGGTCGTTGGTTTCTCATATTGTGCTGCTAGCACATTCAGCAATTTTTATGGTAAGAGATTACGCTCCAACGACTCGAATACAGACTATTAGATCGTGTCCTTAGACACCGGGGGGGGCGAATGCATCATGCACCTCTTACTGCATGTATATTTCTGGGTTTTCACAAGTTTTGGCCTTGTTATCATCATGATACCATTAGCGCTGTCGGGCTTCC
The DNA here is from genome assembly GCA_004837865.1 of Musa balbisiana. Taxonomy (NCBI): domain Eukaryota; kingdom Viridiplantae; phylum Streptophyta; class Magnoliopsida; order Zingiberales; family Musaceae; genus Musa; species Musa balbisiana. The sequence continues at coordinate 8,203 of PYDT01000308.1, forward strand.
CAGATATGTTTTCAGATACCGCTATACAATTACAACCCATCTTTTTTCTAATGGTTACAAAACACCCATGCTTTAGCACCCGGCATAACAGCTCCTGGTGCAACAGCAAGTACCAGTCTTACTTTGGTAGTGGTGTAGTTGGTACGAGTTAGGCGGCAAAGTCGCTTGTTACCTATTCCATTAGGAACCGCAGACTTCTTAGTCCATCATATCATGCATTTACGATCCACGTGACTGTATTGATACTACTGAAAGGTGTTCTATTTGCTCGCGTTCCCGTTTGATACCTGATAAAGCAAATCTGGTTTTCGTTTTCCTTGTGATGGACCTGGAAAGGGGGTACCTGTCAATTATCTGCTGGGATCATGTTTCTTAGGTCCTATTCTGGATGGACAATGCGTATTTCCGTAGTTATTTTCCATTTCAGAGTTGAAAATGCAGTCGATGTTTGGTTGGGTACTATAAGTGATCAAGGGGTATAACCTATTACAGGAGGAAACTTTGCGCAGAGTTCCATCTACATTAAGGGGTGGCTTCGAGATTTCTTATGGGCACAGGCATCTCAGGTATTCCTCAGTCTTAGGGTTCTTCATTTCTGCAATATGGTCCTTTTTCTTAGGTGCTCATTTTGTCTGGGCTTTCAGTTTAATGTTTTCTATTCAGTGGCCGTGGTTATTGGCAAGAACTCATTGAATCCATCGTTTGGGCTCATAACAAATTAAAAGTTGCTCCTGCTACTCACGCCTAAGAGCCGGCCTTGTACAGGACGTGCTGTAGGAGTAACCCATTACCTTCTGGGTGGAATTGCCACAACATGGCATTCTTCTTAGCAAGAATTATTGCAGTAGGATAATGGCTAGGAGGATTTGAAAGGCATTATGGCATTAAGATTTCCGAGGTTTAGCCAAGGCTAGCTCAGGACCCCACTACTCGTCGTATTTGGTTTGGTATTGCTACCGCACATGACTTCGAGAGTCATGATGATATTACTGAGGAACGTCTTTATCAGAACATTTTTGCTTCTCACTTTGGGCAATTATCAATAATCTTTCTGTGGACGTCCGGAAATCTCTTTCATGTAGCTTGCAAGGAAATTTTGAGTCATGGATACAAGACCCTTTACATTAAGACCTTTGCTCATGCATTTGGGATCCTCTTGTTGGTCCACCACTTAGAAGCTTTACTCGAGGAGGTGCTACCGGTCCAGTGAATATCGCTTATTCCGTGGTTTATCATTGTTATACAATCGGATTACGCACTAATTAAGAATTTTATACTGAGCTCTTTTTTTCTAATTTTCTTTCTGCTATATCCTTAATAGCGGGTTGGTTACACTTACAACCAAAAATGGAACCAAGCGTTTCGTGGTTCAAAAATGCCGATCTCGTCTAATCACATTTGTCCGGACTTTTTTATCGGAGTGAGTTCTTTGGCTTGGACAGGACATTTAGTTCATGTCGCTATTCCAGGATCCAGGGGACAGTACGTCAGATGGAATAATTTTTTAGATGTATTACCCTATCCTCAAGGGTTGGGACCCACTTTTTACGGGTCAGTGGAATCTTTATGCCAAAACCTGATTCGAGTAGCCATTTATTTGGTACTTCCCAAGGAACAGGAACTGCCATTCTAACCCTTCTCGTGATTTCATCCACAACGCAAAGTTTATGGCTGACCGATATTGCTCATCATCATTTAGCTATTGCATTTATTTTCCTGTCGCTGGTCATGTATAGCAACTAACTTCGGGATTGCACAGTATCAAAGATCTTTTAGAAACACATTATTCCTCCAGGGGGTCGATTAGGCGTGGCATAAGGTCCTTTATGACACAATCAATAATTCCGCTCATTTTCAATTAGGTCTTGCTCTACCTCTTTAGGGTTATTCTTCCTAGTAGCTCAACACGTACTCTTTACTGCTTATCATTCCATAGCAACAAGACTTTAACTACGCAAGCTTGTCGTTCATATCCTCATCACCAATACATCGCAGGTTTCTCATGACAGGAGCCTTGCTCATGTGAGCTATATTCTTCATTATAGATGACAATCCAGAACAGAATGAGGCTAATGTATTGGCAAGAATGTTAGACCACAAAGAAGCTATCATAATCTCTTTAAGTTGGGCCAGCCTGTTTTCTGGGTTCATACCTGGCCTTTTGTTCATAACATGTTATGCTCGCTTTTGGTACTCCGGCAAAACAAATCTTGATTGAACCTATATTTCCGCAATGGATACAACCGCTCATGTAATACTTCATAGGGTTCGATGTACTCTATCTTCACGACTGGCCCACATCAATGCATTCGAAGCATATGTTTACCGGGCGTGGTTGAATGCTTTTAATGAGAATAGTAATTCACTCTTCTAACAATAGGTCCTGGGAGCTTCCTTGGTTCATCATGGCTATTGCTCTAGGTTTGCTACAACTACATTGATATTTAGTAAGGTTCTTTAGATGCACGTGGTTCCAAGTTATGCCAGATAAAAAGGATTTCGTTATAGTTTTCCTTGCGAGGCCCATAACGCGCGGTACTTGGAATATTTCTGCTTGGGACTCATTTTTATTTTGCAGTTTTCTGGATGTAATCCAGTGGTGGGTGACTTTTATGGCATTGGAACCATCACTTTATGCAGGTTAACTTTCACAATTTAATGAATCTTCCACTTATTTAATGGTGGTTTAATAGAGACTTATCATGGTTAACGCCTTCACAACTTACAATGATATAATCCTTTTGGTATGAATAGTTTATCCGTATGGGCGTGGAGTTTCTTATTTGGACATCTTGTTTGGGCTACTGGATTTATGTTTTTAATTTCTTTGGCGCGGAATTGGCAGGAAATTGATGAAACTTTGGCATGGGCCATGAACGCACACCTTTGGTAATTTGATTCGATGGAGAGATAATCCAGTGGCGCTTTCATTGTGTCAAGCAGATTGGGTGGATTACCACTTTTTCCGAGGTTATTATTCACTTAGGCAGCTTTCTTGATTGCCTCTACATCAGTAAATTTGGTTAATTTTAATTAAGTTTATTTATTATTTTTTTTTATGTACTGTATCAGCAACAATCTCCTTTGTTTCGATGAGACAGGGAGATCTACCTTCTGATTTTTACATCTATGAATCCCACCTGTAGCATTGATAATAATAGGCCACTGAACATATATAGGGCAAGAAAAAGTTTGATTCAGAGGGAGAAGAAGCGACAGAAAGTGAACAGAAATATCATTGATTCGTCGATCCTCAAAAAAAAAAAATAAGCAAAAGTTTCAACATCATTGAGTGAAAAATGGACATTCATGAAAATTGCACTCCCCACACGTATCAGTGCACCTAGACGTCTCCATCGACGTGTTTTTTGACTGGAAGACCTAGAGCTAACTATCGAGACTTTGGCTATCCGGCACACATACTCGAAAATGTTTTTCATGCATTTTTGTTACGGGCGCATAAGACAAGTTGGTAAAGATAAAAATATCTTTCGTATTGTATGAGCTCTACGATCTATTATCATAGTAAGATAGAGGAGCCCTCTTACCATTCGTCTAAATAGGACTATTCTCTTTGTACGGATATGGGAGAGGGGAAGTATCCAATCTTTCTTCGTCCAAAGTTCCCGTTCTTCAGCGCGGAGTAGAGAAGTTTGGGAGCTCGCAAGGACTCATAACCTTGAGGTCACGGGTTCACATCTGTCTCCGAAACATTTTTTGTAAAAAAAAAATATCTTTTTAGTAGTAGCCTTAGTAGTTCGAATTTCATTTTTTGATTGTCTCTTATCTTATCATAATACCATACTTCACCGTGGGGGTAGCGGAATCGAACCCACATCTCACTTGGCAAACGAGAAATTTTACCATTCGACCATATCCGCATTTTCTGCCGTTCCTGATACGCAGCATAGCCACACATATTGACATATATCTATATATCATCTATGCGTCTGGCCATATTGTACAGGGCCAACTATTCAGATACAGAATGAGAAATAAATTTTTTTGGGACCAGATGATCTTGATGTGTTCACAATCCGAATTATAAATTTATAGAAGTAGAGGTAGACGGACTGGAGTTTTGGATCGGGGAAATAAAATAAGTTCAAGAGATGAGGAGGAATTAAGGATAGCTACAGAAAGAAATCAATCAATAATGATGTACGGAAAAATAACAATATTTTATTACTTGACCAACCATCAGAAGAAGCAAAATACAACGGGCACTAATCAGTAAGACTGAGAAGTCGACAATTAATGCAAAACAGCTAATTGAAAAGCAATAGCATGTTTGTAATCACAAGCTACCAACAAATGAATATACCATTGATCCCTAGCTTAGTTCAAATTGTAATAAAATGCCTCATGTAGGGATTGACCAGAATCAATGATCTCTTTGAACTTATTACCTACGCTTATTGTATTAGGACATGGAGTCAGGGGAGTGTAGTATTTACTCACAAGCAGAAATAATGGACATGCATATATCTATGGATACAATCTACAGATAGATACATCGAATATGGATTGCATCTGGGATGTTTCTACGTAGTTAGTGTATATTCATATAGTCATATTCCATTTGTAGGACTAAAATTAAAATTGTCCCTCGGTGAGAGATGCTGAGTGGTTGATAGCTCCGTCTTGAAACCGGTATGTCTAAACAAAGAACTATCGAGGGTTCGAATCCCTCTCTCTCCTTTTTTTGCTTGTGAATAAATTTGTTCTTGTTTCATTGGCCCGTGTATCTTTCATAAAGAATGGCCCGCTGGTAGAATAGTCCGAGCCATAATCAAGAAAAAATAAATAAGATATAAAAAGAAAAAGAAGAAAATCTCACTAAGAGGGGTCATTGAAAGAACAGGTTCAAACACGATCGATTCCTTTTTCAAACCTCTGCAGCTGCACTGGCCCTTCCCGCATCCCTGCCCCACAAAAAAGAAGAATCCTAGAGACAAAATGGGAGGTCGCCACCAACTTCGAGGAGAGACTACCATTGACTGCATTGATCTCGGTAGCTTACGCCACCCACTGGAATTTTAACAGAACCTAAAGGAGCATGGTCATATATTCCTGCCGAACGTCGTCTTGTCCCAAGGTTTGTATGTCTTTTTTCAGCCTACTCAAGTCAACCATTGGGACCCTTAGAGGTTCAACCATGGAGCACGAAGATCCCAAAAACGCATAGTTTTTTCTCCTCCAAAATATCTCTCCAGTCCGGGGACGCATTTAGATATTTACCTAAACCAGTAGGTCCTTGAGCGTCCCACGTTTTAGCTCCCAAGACGTTGGTCCCTGACTCGAAAGGTACAGCTTGAGCTTGAAAGCTTCTGCCCGGTAGTCCGTAAACTCACTAGGATCAGCGGATATTAACCAACAAAAACCACAAGCGAATAAAACACAACCACACATACACCAAGATAAGCCCTAAACTTAAGAACAGTAAGCCTCTCCATACCCTACAATGCCGGCTAGCCATGCCAAAGGTTTGGTTAAGATATCCAAATTCCACCAGTATCAAATGGAACCTAACCATACATTCCCCCATTATATCTTCTAAACGTCCACCCTAACATCCATCCTTATAAGACTCCACCAAAAGGAGATTCTTTAGTAAATAACCAAATATGACACTTGGGCTAAGGGTCACGTTGGTAATTTTTCTTACATCTCCCCCCCCAGGGGCCGGTATCATATATCCCCAAATAAACAGCCGTGAGCACTAGAAAAAAGTCACCTAGACCTAACAAAATTATGGAATACCCAAAATGGTAGTCAGTTATTCTATCTTTCCATACATAAACCGAAGAATGGAAAAGCTTCTTCAAGAGTCTCGGTGTCCAAGATCGCATGATAAATACCACCAAGCCTAAGACGCAGAGGAAATTAAGTGAAGTTACTCCGATACAAAGTATGGCAGGGGCCCATAACCGTCTCCCCCCGGACCTACCCCCCAACCTAGAGTATCTAGTGCTGCAAGAAAATCAATCCTTGTTCATACATGGTTTCCTGACGAATTACCCCTTCAATAGGTTCATTGCCCCGGCCCGAATACGATTAATCGGCATGAGCTACGTTACTTCCCAGTATTTTACCGGACAATTTATAAGTCTGCATTCCCCGGCACAAGCGAAACGTGGTTTCTTGGTCACGACCACGACAGCTAAAGTTCCATTAAACGCAGCGTTCCAGTGTCAACGTCTCCTCATGCATATAAGTGGTTTTTCATGAGCCCTTATCCTGAGCCACCATCCAAGCACGAATACTTCGTTTTAAGAGTAATATTTTTGGTGTGAAAGTCTCCAAATTCAGGATCTTCCGCTGCACGGATTTCTGGGAAACGAAGTCTAGGCACGTGATTCAGGAAGCCCAGACCGACTACCATAGCCCTCATCCATCACCATTTACGGGTACAAATCGCCTACAGAAATGTAACCAACGTTTATTGGAAAACCGCAACCCCAAAGCTTTGGACCAAAACGTTAGCAGTGACCATTGAATACGTCTCTTCGGCTTGAGTTGGTAAGCACGAAATGTATTTGCCACCGTCACCACTTCGAATAAAGATTTTTCTACGTAGCACCATGAATGAGCGCCTAGCAGAGCAGCGCCTAATACTCCGGCACTCCCATCATAGACAGGGGTTCAACGTCCAATTATGAAACCCTTGGAAGAAGAGATGAATCGAAATAGGGCTGCTACGCCAAAACTAGGTGCAAAGAACCAGCCAGATTGACCCAGTGGCTCAATCAAGATCGAACAAAAAAACAGGGGACAGCAATTGGGAGCAAGCGAATGCGATTGCATTATAAGGTCGCAATTGAACAGAGCGAGCAAGTTCGAATGCACGTAACATCAAAGCTCGTAATTTTCTTTACTCCCCTTGGTCATGTAAGAAAAAAAATGAGAGAATAATACAATGTTATAAGTCAATTTCCTTCTACCTTATGCTCTCATCATCACTAAGGTATAAAACCATAATATGAAGAATTTATACTACCAAAAAACTCAAGACGTCATAAATTATCAAGATGTCAAGTGGCATATCATGGTTTATTAGGATAATCCCTCCTCTTTAGTGAATAGCAAAAAGATCATAGGATATTCACAAATGAAAATCTTGATTTATATAAATCTCAATTTATAAATATCAGTGAAGAATCAAGACTCTTTGGGACGAATATCTTCTTTAGAAAGAAAGGACCAGGAGACTAAAAGATCTTGCTCATTTATAAAAGATCTCAAGTTGTCAAGATCATGAGTCATATAAAAAAATATATCACAAGTTATAATTCTTAGAATTCACAAAGAAAATTCATGCTTCATAAAAAAAATCCTCTTAAATAATATGAGAACACATAATTGAAGAGTTTGATTCATCAAATATTTCAGTTATAATTCCCGAGAAATCAAAACATAATGATATGGTAAACTCATGCAAATTCGAAGTACATCGAAAATTATCAAAATCATTCAAGAGATTCAAAATGCAAAAATGATTATCATGTTTTATAAAATCGATAAGTAGCGATAGAGAAATTGTTCAAACTGCATTCCCTTTTTAGTTGTTTCAATTTGTGTGGATTTATTTCATACCGCAATTCTTAGTATTTTTATGTCCATTAAATCACACATGCATCATTGTTAATAAACTGAAAGAGCAAATTTCATTTAGAAAAGCATCAAGATTTAGTACTTCGAATCATCATGCTAATTACACATAATACTCCAAGCATGATTTAAACATAAATTATTTTCAATCAAAATCATTTGTTTGTTGTTAAGTAATGCAT
>PYDT01002433.1:0-15993 GCA_004837865.1 Musa balbisiana
AGGTTGTTTTTTTAGTTTTTTGGAATTTTTTTTTGTCCACGGTAAAAGAAAAATAAAAAAGAAAGGTAAATAAAGCTCCCCTTTTTTTTCCCTTTTAGTTGTTCAGAACGATGCCATTCAACATTTTTCCCCCTTTTTCTTGTGCCCCATTGAACTGTGTTTTTTTCTGTCCCTTTTGGATGTTTGATTGGGTTTGAACCTTGATTTTTGGGTTTTGGCAACTTTTTGGTCCCCCCCCAACAATAAGTCCCTCCATTTCCTTTAAAACACTTTCCTTTTTCCTTGGGTCATTCTACTTTTTCCCCTCGGTTCCATCGTCGAAAAAACCATTTTAGGTTTTGGTGGTTATTACCTTTACCAAGGTAAACAGAGAAAAAACAAAGGCCAATTTTTTGCGATTTCCCCTTTTTGTTGTAAAAATTGAATTTTACTTTATCAAGAAATATGAACAAAAATTTTCCCTTGTTTTTTTTTTGGCCTTCCCATTTCTGTTAGCCCCTTTGATGCCCTGGCAAATGCTTTGGAGAAACCTTGACCCCTTTGTTAAGTTTGTTTTTTGGCCCTAAATTTCAAACGTAATAAAACCATCCCTTGGTTTTATGAATGTTTGTTTGGTCCCCATACCTTGAAATACATTTCTTTTCAAATTTTGTGTCCCCTATTCACCCCTTCCAAATAATTGACCGCACAATATTTCAGCAATGCCCAAATTTCATGTTTTTTTGCCTTTTGTTTTTTGATTCCTGGGAAGTCCTCTGGTCCTAAATCCCTCGCCCCATTTGGTTTTTTTTTCTAGAATTTTAAAAAATGGGTAAAAGGGTTACAAGAGTGGTGGATGAAAGGGAACAGACGTTTTTTTCCTACAATAATTTCAAAAGGAAACTAGAAAATCATAGAATATGGGGTGTTTTTGGTGAAATTAATGCCTTTTTTTTCTTGAAAACCCCCTTGAATATAAATGAATTTGTGATTTATCCCCCTTTCAAACAAAAACGCATTATCTAATTCTAGTGGTCCTGTGGGAACTTAAATTTCCCCCGGAAATTCTAACAAGCATCTGAAAAATTCTCTAATCCTTTAAATGTCCCCAATTAAGTTCATGCTTAACCTGTTATCCTTTTGTTATCAAGTGCCGTGTTGTTTTTTCTGTAATGGGGGGTGCTTTAATAAAATGATTTTGTTTCTGTTCGATTTCTTCAAATTTTTTGAAGCCATTAGTCCGATGTAATAATCAATGTTTTTCCTGGCTTTTTGTTTTTTTGGTCCCCCTTGATCAGAAAGGGTGCGGGGTGACCGATTTTTACTTTTTTGGATTATAAGTTGGGACGGGTCCGCCCTAAGGCAAAATCAAGAAAAGGTAATTTTAACCTTTAATGGGTTTTTTTGGATTTTAACTTTCCATTTTTGCATAATCAAAACCAAAATCCCACCAACCAGCCTTCAACGGTAAAACTGAAAATCCCGATTGTTTGGGCCAGGAATTTTCCTGATTCTAACTTCTAGTTATCCGAATTGGGGTTTTTTTTTTTTTGCGTTTTTTCTAAACAAAATTATAATTACAAACCAATTCCCCCGCGATTATGGTTTTTGTTTTTTTCCCCGATTCCCCACCTTTAAAAGGTTTTTTTTTAAAATTTACTGCAGTTTCTTAGTCCTTACCTTTTTTTAAGTTTGGAATAGAAAAATAGTTTTGCAATAACATCTGTTTTTTTTTTTTCCCAATTTATTTTTTTTCTTCGGTTGGAAGATGGATTTTTGCCCAAGGTACACGTTTGGAGGTTTGCCGGAAAATATACCACTGAACAAGGTTTTTTTCCATCAATACCTTGAAGTACCAAGAAGCAATGATGGGAGAGGAACGGTAGACCAGACTTGATCGAAAAAAGAAAAAAAAGGAAAAGTGAATGCTAGAAAATCATCTGAGTGGTTGGGAAATCTCCCAATTTTATTGAGTAAAAGGTTTTACCCCCCCCCGGGGAAATCTCTCTGTCCCCCCATTGTCCAAAGTTAATTGCACTCCCTTCCGCACAGCCATTGTGAAAGCTCGAAAATGGGAAGCTGTGGGGGGGCCAACTAAACAAATCCAAACTTTCCGGTCCAGTTGGCTCAACCACACTTACTGAAATCTAGCTGGCAATAAGTTCCCCCCCCCGACTTATTTCCCCCTTGAAATCAACTCGCAATTCAGATTTGGCCCAATGCTCTGTGGACCCTCCCTGTCGACGACAAAAATTTTAATCCCCGAACAGGCGGAAATCAGGCCCAGTCACTGGTACCCCATTGTGATTTTTTTACTTCAGAACATAAAGATTAGACAGCAAGAATCCCATTGAAGTGGTTTTCCAGTTATTTTTGGGTTACGATCACAAAAAACTATGTTTTGCTTGAACTGTTGAGAAAAAGCGATGTTGGCCCCTTTTAATCCATTGTCAGCCTAACGTACAAAGATCCTTCCCGCTCAAGGGTTGTCCTCAACCTTTTGTGGACCTGGAATGCGGCCCTTTTGGCCATGCAAAGTGTTTTTCTACACAGCCAACTTCGTAACGTGGGGTTTTTGTGGGGTAAAGGGTGGGCCCCCGCAGTAACACAAATGAAGAAGCCCAATCCAGGCCCTAAATGCCCCCTTTTTTTGGAAGGACACGGGAATTTCCAAATCCCATTTACCAACCAAAACTTCCATCCTATTGCCCCCCCCCTTCACCTGGGGTTGCGACGTACAAGCACACCATGTGTTTTTTTTGAAATTCCCTCCCCATTGTTTTTTGGATTTTTCCCCCCGTTGAAATCTTTACGTTTTATAGTTCCCCCAACCCCCTTTCCTGGAGTGGTTTGAAGTCCATCCGTGAAAGCCTTCCAGTGAATTGATCAGCGCCAACAATAAAAATTTTTTAAGGAATAAGAAATTGAATGCTAATTTTTTTTTTTGTCCCTTTTTTTAAACTTGTTGTGGGAAATGGGTTTCCCCCCTGCAATGCTCCAGTGGGTTTTTGAGAGAAGGGCCGTCCCCTGAAAACTGAAAATTCCGCAAATTGAAATTTACTACAGCTTGAATCGAAAGTCAAGTGTGGTTTTTTTTGTTTTTTGGGAATTTCAATTTTTAATTTTTTTGAAAATTTCGGACCTAAACAACAAAAAATTGAATTTTTTTAGTATTTTGATTTTTAGAATTTGTTTTTAAACGTTTTTTATAATATATATATTATATATATAAAAAAATTATAATATATATATATATATATATTATATAATTAGATATATATATATCTATATATAAGATATAAATAATAGAGTTAAGATGTATATATATATATATTATTGAACCTTAAATGTTTATTTAATAAAATTAGCATTTGGATTGATTGTTTTGAAAATTCCTTTTAGTGATAGTGAATTTAATTTTGGATTTCAATTATTTAATTAAAAATTAAATTGAAATTTTGAATTTGGATTTTTCAATTCCCCGAGTTAAATTTTGAACTAAAAAAGAGTATTTCAAGCCAAAGACCCCCTATTTTTTAGAAATCTTTTTTTAAAAATCGGTTCCCCCCCTTGGGGGGAAAACTCCAGTTCCCCATCGAAACCCATTATTGAATTGTTTGTTTGGAGTTCCCCTGGTTTATTTTTTGGAATTTTTAGTGTTTTTTGATTATTTTTTGAATTAAGGTTAGGAACTTTTTTGGAACCAGGGAATATTTTGAACAACGTGGCTAATGTTTATATTTGGTTCCCCTTCGTTTAAATTTAATTTTCTCTAAAATTCCTTTTAACCAGAAGAGACCGAATTAAACATAATTCCAAAATCCAGTAAGTATTCATAAATCTATTTTGATTCAAATGAAGTGAATTTTTTAAACTTTCCCAAAAAATATCATGCTTAAACTGTTGTCCCCCGGTCCAACTTCCATCCATAAAATTTTTCAGGGCTTTAAGCCCCGGTGTTTTTTTTCGTCCGGCGGATACAATCGGCGGCGCGGGGTTCTGTCCCCCGGTTTTTTTTATCTTTCCCCTCGGCCATACGCGCGGGACCCCGAGGCATTGTTTGACCGTTTTTGAACGAAAGAAAAAGCTGAAAAAGCACCGACTAAAAGTGAAGACTCAACGTCCAGTTTTTTTTTTTTTTTTTGGTTTTTTTCTGCGGAGCGGAAGTAACACATTAAAAAAGGTCCCACAACAAGGACACGAACAAAAACTAAAAACCTTTTTTTTCCTGACCGGAAATTACTTAGCCTTTGGCCCACGATAAACAATTTAAACAAATAGCTTTTTTTCTTGGGAAAAAAACCATGGAATGCCAACAAAAGTCCCCCGACAGGGAATGTCCCCCATGGGAAAAAAGGTCTAAATTCCTCCGCATAAGAGCGATTTGTGATAGCAAAAACGGCGTTTTACAGCCCTTTTTTAAAAAGTCACTCCCCGATTTTTTTGCGCCCCTTTGGGTCCCCTCTCCACCCAAACAGGAATAAGAATTTTTTTTATACCCCCTCTGTCCCCCCTGTCCTCCCTTTTAAATCTTTTTTTGGTTTGATTTTTTTTAATTCAGCTCCCCTTTTTTTTTTTTAGCACCCTGGAGCCAGGAGTGGGGTGGGAGAGAAGTGGGAGAAAGACCCCAGCCACCCAAATCCTCATTTGGGTTAATCCCCTCAACCTTTCCGTTGTTCCTCAATCATTCTTTAAAGGGTTTTTTTGTTCTTTAGTATTTTTTATGAATTGTCCACCAAGAATGGATTTTCATAAATGCCCCGGGCCCATGTTTTTTTTTTAATTTCTTTTTTTTTAACTCAAATTTTTCCCTTTTGGTTTTTTTTTTTTCCCATTGTCCTTCTTGCTTTTTTGAATGTTGTTGCTTTTTCGTCCTTTTCTTCCTCATCCGACCTTCTACAGTTCCCCCCCTTCCCTTGTTCCCCCAAAAAAAATGTCCCCCCCGGCACGAAAATTTAGAAAAATATAAGAAATCGGTTGCCCGTTTTTTCCTCTGTTTTTTTCAGGATATTGTTTTTTTCCTGCCGAATCCATTGACCCCTGTCCCCCCCCCTTAGGGCTTAAGAAAAACTAACACTTGTTTTTGTTTCTTTTACTCCCCCCTCCTTGTTTTTTTTTTATAAAAATTAATTTAACCCTTCCAATTTTTTTTGTTCTTTTTGGAGTAATTTTTGTGGGGATCCGTAGATCTCAGCGAAGTTTTTTTTGGTACAATAGAAAACTTGCGGATCCAAAGTTTTTTTTCCCCCTTAGGCTAAGTTTTTTGGGTTTTTAAAGCAGTTTTTTGAACTTTCTAATCCTCTGTAAAAAACAACTTTTTTGAAGTTTTTTTTTAGTGCATGCGGGAGGGAAGATTGAATAACCCATAAAAAGAATATATTAGCATTGGGTTTTTTAATGGAGATCCCGCAAAATGCCTTTTGTGAGTAAGTTTGTTTTTGGTTTTTCGAAAGAGAGTTTTTGGCAGTAAACGTTTTTTAAGGGCAAACCGGCCAGGGAGGGAACACATTAGTGTTCCCCCTTTCAAGTTGTTTCCCTTTAGAAAGTTTTTTTTTTTTCCCTTTTTACCTTTATTCCTTTTTTTGCAAGAAGTTTTGGGGTGGTACACCCGCGACAGTTTTTGTTTCCCCCGTCCCCCACTTTCATTAGGGTCCCCGCCAAGAAAAAACATTCATCTGAAGTGGTCCCAAAAAAGAGCCCCTTGTTCTCCCTTTCTTTTTTTTTTTTTTTTTTTGTCTTCCTTTTTTTTCCCCCCCTCCTTTCAAATTGCCAATCGGACGCCAAAGTCCCCCCCCCCCCCCCCCCCCCCCAAAATTTCCGTTTTTTGGTTTTTTCCAATCTTGTCCATCTGACAGGCCCTTTTTTAATTGAAATTATCCCTTTTTTTTCCCTTTTTTCTTTTCTGTAAATATTTAATATAGCCCCCCAAAAGAAAAAATTTCCAAGGGGCACTTTTTCCAACCTCTTCCTCCCTGGGGTTTATTTAAAATCTTTGTTGGATTGTTATGTTTCAACAAGAGTTTTTTTTTTTTGAGTCCCCCCCCCCCCCCAACAGTTGTTTTACTCTTTACTAATGCAATCAAGAAATTTTATATTAATGGTGTTCCCTTGCTAAACCTTTCTATAGTGATTTTTTTAACTCTTTGTTAAACGAGAAAAGATTCTTCTTTGTATTCTGAAAATTGCCTTTTTTATTTTTATGGTTGAAATTGTTCCCAGGTAATTTTTTTTTTTCTTGGTGATTGGACTTTATAATTAACGCCTTGTTTTAAGCCAAAAATGAAATGGGCCCCCCCCCTCCCTGTGGCTTTTTCTTTCCAATCTTATTGCCTATTTATACAGATTATTTAATTCAAATGTTTTTTTTTTTTTTTTTTTCTTTACGAAGGAGGAAAAAACACCCTGGAAGCTTTTGAAGTTTTTGTTTCCCCCCATGAAATTGCATTAATAAATTTTTTTGCATTAGCAATTTCCCCTAATCCCCTCAAATTCTTTTTCATTTAATAATACGGGGTGGCTATTTTTTTTTTTGTTAAAATTTGTTGAAATGAAATCCCCGTTTCATTAAATGTGGGCCCGGTGTTTTACTGGGGTGGGAACTTTCCAGTATCCTGTTAAATCCGTTTTTGGCTTCCTTTTTTTTTTTTATAAATAATTAAGATTTGCCTTTTTTTTTTTTTATGTTTTTTTTACCTTTTTTTTTATGATCCAACCGAAAGTTTTTTTGGTCCCCACATTTTAATGATCCAAATGGTTTTTTTAAACTATGGTGCCCAGTGAATAGACATAAAACTTTCCCATTAACCTTGATGGAAAAAATTTTTCTCACCAACCCTTTAACCAAACCTGAACAAAGTTTTCCTTTTGTTTTTATCAGCAAAATAAGAAATGCCCTCCAGAAAGAAAGATGCCAACCAATGGGATGATGGAGCTTCCCCTGTCAAAAGAATGTCGGCCCAAAAACAACCGGCAAATTTTTGGCTCCCTTGATGTCCGAGAAAATAAGAACCATAAACTTTCAGAACAGCCAATCCTTCTCTGGCTCAAAGAAAACAACAAACTGGGCCTGTCCCCCCCCCCCCCCCCCTCCGTCCCCTGTGGTGCTAATCCCTAGGAAAGCCTTGCCCCAAAGATAAACCAACCTAATTAGGAACATGCACGACCGCAGTAGCCGTAAGTGGGGGGAACTGGAACCCATACACATGTTTCCCAAACCATGAAAGAAAAAAATGCCCTCAAAAAAATCCAACCATACCCCAACCGAAAAAAGGGACACCCGCCCCATGCCCTTCATTTCCCTAAGATCAGAATGACAGCCCCTAACAAAACCCGAAATTTTTGGACCATGATTAAGGGGTGGAAAAACACAAAAGTTCAACACTTTCTGGTGAAAGTAGTAAAAATCTAAAGTTGCGCATCCCCTGAGCCACCCGGCCTCAGAAAGGGCTCATCTTCTTTCCAAGCTCCTCCGAATCCATCTCCTAGCCCTCTTGCATTTTTCCTTTTCCCCTAAATCGTTCCTCAGGTTTTTTTTTTTTCCTCCCCTGTAAGCGGCCCTTCACCCCCTGCAGTTGTTTTTTTTCCCCTCCTCATTCGCTTTTGTTAACAGCAAAACATCCAATGGGCAGAAAACAGATACTGGGGAAGAAATTTCCCCCGGGGCTGCCCCCACCCCTTTTTCTGTTTTTTTTCTTCTTTCCCACACTGGCTCCTACTTGGGCCTGGGCCCCTTTTTTTTGCTTTAGACTCCTCCCACCTTGTGGTAGGGGCTAGTCCCCACCTAAGCTAACTTTTTATGCCTGGTTTTTCTGGTTTTGAGAACTTTGAATGGGCAGGCCAGTTTCTTGAATCCCCTGCCTGAGCATATTCCCCCCCCATCCTCCTGCGTGGAGACCAAGCCCCTCCCTATTTTGCCCTTGGGATCACCCCCCTCCCACCGTAAAGGCTCGCTCCATCACCATTGTTTTTGCTTCAAGGCAAAATGGGAGGAATGAAATGTGGTAAAGTAAGCCCTTTTTTTGAATCTTGTCCTGGGCCCCTATTGAAAAAATTATCCCCCCCCCCTTTTTGTTGTGCCTTTTTGGGTGGTTTGGGGAGGGGCGGTTGTTGGTTTTTTTGCCCCCTTTTTGAACCATATTTTGCCTTTTTTTACAAAACACAAGACGAAATTTTTGTAAAGATTGAATAATGGTGGGGGTCCCTCTCAACTTGCAATGCACATTCGGCCTAATCTTTGCCTGCTTTTAATTTAAATCCTTTTCCTACTGTTTTTTTTTTTTGTTTTCTTTATATGCTTGATTACAAGTGGCCCACATTTTTTTTGCCACCCTTTTTTTATTTTTTGCTGTCTTTTAAATTCCATTCCGCGTACACGTTTTTTTGCCCCCCTGGTCCCCTTAAAAAATTTTGAATTTCCATTTTTTCTGTGCAAAAGAAAAAAAAATAAAATTTAAAAAAATTATTACTAGGAAAGGATAAGAGGAAGAGGAACAATCCAATTTTTTTCCTATATAAGCAAAACCTTTGAGGATTTGTTTGTTTTTTATTTTTATGAAATTTTTTTTTTCCCCATAACTTTAGAGAAGCCTTTTTTATTATTTTTATATCTTTTCCCTTTTGTGTTTTTTTTTTTTGTTTTTGTTTTTTTGCCGGATTGGTAATGTGACAGTTTTTGATTAGTTTCTTTTTTTCTTTTTCCCAGAAGTAAAGATAGAAAGCCAAATTTAAGTCCCCAACTAGAAAACTTTTATTTAAAGCTTTAGTTTGGAAGATCTAACATCTGAAAACTAATTGTTCAACTTTGGTTAAAAATATCTTGAATTCAGGCAAGGAAACAGACCAAGAAGAAGTTGGTTCCCCCCCCCCCCCCCCCCCTCAAACAATTGGGAAAATCGGTTGAAGCTGGTTCCAACCCCTGGGCGGTTGGGGGATTTGGATGACCCCTTTGGAGGGATTGGTCCATCCGCATCAGGAGAGCCCCCAGCCCCTTTTCCTTTTTTTTTCCCCCTCAAATCCACTTTTATCTTGGCTTTTTCCCCCCAAGCCCTCCCATCACACCACCTCCCGGAATTTTCCCACGGGTCCCCCCTTTATCATCGACCCCTCGGTAGCGTCGGCCCAACCCCTGTGGAAACGACCCTCCCCGAGAAGAAATCCCGTTTTGTTTTTTTTTTTTTTTTTTTTGGTTTTGTTTGCTTTTATTTCATCCGACACACCGACCCTGTTGTCTCTGATACATCTTTCCCCCACGAACACCAATGTTATTCAGCTTAACCACAACAGAAGACCGGGTTAAAATCGACTTCGGATACAGCTGTGCAGACAGCATCGCATTACTGAGAAATTTTAATCATATATTCAAACTAGCCTTATTCTTCTTTCGAGCCAACAAAAAGCAAGGAATTTCCGACGGAAAGAAACGTTAAAACTATTTGTGAGTTCCATTTCCAAAGCGGAACCAAAATTCGCAGAACCCAACCACAGGAACAGCTTAAACAATTTGCTTCTTGGCTGTTCTGCTCAAGTTAGAGATAACGCCAAGTACTTGTACTATATTATATAATATTGGTATACAGGAATATGAGAATCTTGGCCATCATGTCTTCGGTGATGGGCATCTCCATATATACTCAGTTCCTTTAAGCGATATGGCAGGCCATTCTTTGGCCAGATTCGATCTTTGGGAAACAGTTGCGACGATAACCTTGTTTTCAATCGAAGAAACAGTTGCCAAAGAGGCTGGAATCTCTATAGATTGAGAGCAGCTCACACGAAATTCAAGCTGTTGGAGGGAGGTCAGCTGCTCGAACCACTTCTCATACTTTTGAAAAAATTTTAAATAATCCTTTTTTGTTATTTTTTTAAATAAGTTGATTAATAGAAAAATTTTAGAGCCAAAATCTCTTGACTTCCATATTTATTCTAACAACCTATAATCATATCTCATCTAAAACTCCCAAGTTAAATTTAATTCAAGATCTACTTTTCTTTTCGAGAGATTTAATGTTTTTTTTTTACTTTCGTTTTTGGTCTTTTATTTTTTTTTGATCTTAGGCTGTATTACTTATTACTATTACTTTTCTAGTACACTTATCCCTATTAATTCTATATTTTTTAAAATCTCTTCTGGTGAAGAATATAATATTTTTTTTTCTTATATTATTACAAAAAGCAAAGTTTTTTTTTAGGCTGTAGGCATTTGAAATTTTCTTACTCAGTCCCTCAACTATAAAATATGAAATATTTAATTTTTTAAAAAAAATCGCTATCACATGGGAAAATCTCATGGTGAATTGTAAATTATGGACAATACAAAAATATGGAATTGCTCTAATATAAAAAATACCAACGAAAGAAATTGAAAGACATTAAATATAAAACTAATTTTTATTTTTAAGTGAAATCCGTTTTCATGAATGTTCATTTTTTAAAACCCATTATTTAGTTTTATAACATTAACCCTCAGATATTTAAGAACTCTTTATTGCCATTGCCTAAAAAAACAAAAAGAAAAGCCTTAGCTTTCAATTTTTGAAAATAATTTTTTGGTAAATAACTAAACCAAGAATAGATTCTCGTCAAATTTTTTTAGATGTTATTTAAATTTTTAAAAATTTAATTTAAAAGATTCTTAGATAAGCTTATTTCTTTATTGTTAACTAATGAAAAATTTATTATAATTATCATATGGTCCTTTCGAAAAAAGCAAATATATTTTTTTTTCCCTTATTTAAAAATATCTGTTTTTCCGGATGATGTAACAACCCTCCTAGTAAGTTTAAAAAAAATCTTTTTGCTTTCTTTTATAATCTTTAGCTTATCAATGGCAAAAGAGTTTCTAGCTTCTCCAAATAAATCCTTCAACTTTATCAAAATGGTAAGAGTTTTTCCCTAAGTTTCAAACGGAGATAACAAAGGAAGGCTCTTTTTATAAATAAGAAAAAAAATAATGAAATTACAGATAAAGAGAAAAAAAATATATGTTTTAACAATTGCTTAGGAATATTATCTACAAAACCAATCGCCGGTGAGTGATTATACGTTTTGAACCTTGACCATATAAGTCCATCTTTTTTTTACTTCTTTATTTAATTATTTGATTATTTTTTTTTATATCACTTTATTATTACCTATTGCTTGAAATATAATTTGTGAATATCTATGGATGTTTGTACACTAAAGAAAATCGAAATCGTGAGTGATAAGAATCACGATAAGGTGAGAGTTGTGATTCGCCGTTAAAACAACCAGATCCTAAGTTAATTCCCTCCGGTTTTAATAATGTTTTAACTTGAAGAGACATCAGGAATAACTTGGACAAACCCTGTGTGTTTGTCATACCCTTCCCTATGAATGGATGTGTTAGTTCAAATTATGATTGGGACCATTAGGAATTACCAGTCAAGTGGCTCCATTTGGAGCAATGAGTTTTTTCCTTATTGATCCGCTTATGGAAAATGTTGGATGGTTTGATAATATCTTATTATTAGACAACAATGTTTGGTAGTCCTAGTTGATGTAAAAATTTGGGTTTCCTTTTATACTTTTGAGAACATCAAGAAATTGTCATATATGAGTACTCTTTACCTTTTGATAACCGAGAACTTAATAAGTTCTAGAGCTTTCCAAAATCTAATATAGCCCGGTCATCGGGAAATGGTTTAGGGCCAACCTTACGAAGGACTATTTTGAAGTGGTCCGAATAGAATGATCAATTCTCTTTTTTTTGTAAAAAATCATGAGAGGAAATAATCTCAAATGTGGTTTTTTTTTTGTTGCTCATAAAATAAATCCCTAGCTAAGGTCCCCCCATTTCAATTGAGAGAGGAAAGGGTTTTTTCTCCCGAGAAAAGCCGATTTAGAGCGAGACTTTTGGAGTAGAAACTGTATGAGTCTGAATAGCCACCATAAACCCGGCTAAATAAATAGTTCCCCCCTCTGGGAATAGTTAGAAAATGGATTGCAAGGACCTATAGGGTTATAATGGTAAGTGGGGGACAGACAATGTTCCCCCAAGGGAATTGGATTCCCCTGTATCATCCGGGGGAATTACGGCGTAGTGGGGGCCCTAGTTAACCGTCACAGTCAATGAAGTTCGAGGTGAAATTATGAGGGAAAAATTACTATTCCCCCTAAGCTTAGGAGTTTCCTAACAGGGATGAACTCCCAACAGCCCAGTTTCTGATATTGGGTCTAAGAGGTCACACACATATGTCAGGCGTTTTTTGCCTGAAGTAGCAGTTTCCAAATATGAGAAATTATCCCGTCCCCCCCGGAGGCTATATTCTTATGGATATCCAATAATCCTTGATTCATGGATTCAATATGGATGAGATTCCCCAATAAGAGCCAACTAAAAAAAATTTATTAAGCTAGAGATCCACCCTAATCTAAGAGGCCTTGGGTAGTTTTAGATGAGATCCAGTATCCCAAATTAGGGTGTAGGAATCCATTTTTTAGGGTTAATTGATACGGGGACCTCTAATTAAATTAGATGGACTAATGGTTTCATAGCTCAAGAGCTTTATTTGGGGTTGGTCATCTCCCCTATTTTCCTCCTCCCTTTTGTAGCAGGCCTGGAGATTTGAAGGCCCATCGTCCCCGTTAGTCTTTAAACTATGTGGGAATTACCGCTAGAAAAGGATGACGCTTTTGACCTCCTTCCAACCCCTTCCAAGAGATTCCTATAACATGGATTTCAAAGAATATACGATCCTTCCCCCTAGATAACATAATATTCTTTATCATCTTTAGTTTTTTTAAGTTTTTTCGTGGTTTTTTTTTTTTACCACACCAATTCTTCACGCACAACGACCGTGAACAACCATCTTGGGAAATTTGAGGGATTTTTAATTTTTATGTTCTTCCTACTGCGTCATGTTGGATTCTCCGCCCTAAAATTTTTTTCCCCAACACCAATAAGTTTGTAAAGTCTTTTTCTGTCAATAAATGATTAGTAAAAATCAAAAAGAAGATTTCTTCGAAGCAAATTTTGTACCCTTATCTCCAAAAAAATAATTTTAAATAAGGAGTATTTGAAAAATTGTTAAAAAGGATTAAAAAAATTAGTTTAATTATATTTTTTAATTATTTTAAAGATCGTTAAATTAGAATTTAGAGTTTGTTAGGATAACGTTCCCCCCCCCCCCCCCCTCCCTTTGGTTGTTGGGGTTTAAAAATTGTTTAAATCTAGACCCGAATAAATAAGAATATATAACAATTTAAATTCCTTCAAATTTTTTTGATGGATAAAAAAAATTCATTGATTGAAAATTATAATCTAAATTATGCATTTTGAGTGAATAAGGACTTAACCTCCCAATCAGAAAAGACATTTGATTTAAAGGTAAGAAAAGAAATCATGTTTTTAGAAGATTTGGGCCTCCAAAAGCCCTGAGGAATGGTTGGAAACATGTTCTAAAAGGGACTTTGTCCATTAAAAGTTTTTGGGGCATTTGGGGTTTTGGTGATCCCAACATTAACAACCCAAGAAATCGAAAGGTTGTTTTTTATTGGGAAAGGTTTTTTAAACCCAATGTCGATTTTTTGAGCAAATAAAACCGTCGAATTATCGAACCCGAAGCGCCAAAATGAAACATGGACATCCCGAACAAACAATAGGATTTTCATTGCTTTTTTAAAATTCGATTATGGTCCCCCAGATTCGAGTTTGTAATTTTAGGTGTTTAAATTGAGTTAGTTTTTTTTGGTGTAAACCAAGAAAGTAACGCCCCCAATTTTATGGGCCCCTTTTGGGCCTAAAATTGGAACTGATTTTGCTAATTTAATGACCGTCATTTTAGTTGACCCCTAACAGTTGGGTTTTCCCCCAAGCGTGGAAACCGTCCCCCCCCTATGGATTTTTTGGAAACGTTTTCCCCCCCCCCCCAAAGCTCCAATCTTCGATGTTTTATCAAGCGATGGTAACCCGTTAAACGGTTTTTTTTTGTGGTATCACCCCAGTGTTAGGACCCTGACAAATGGTTGGTAAAGCCCAATTAAGGGGGTTGGGGCCCCATCGCCCCCAATAACCCCGAAAAAAGTAACCCAAAAAAAGTTTAAAAATTTTTTTTTTAGCTTTATTTTTTAAAACCATTTAGGGGCCCTATAAAAATAACTCCCCACTTAGGCCATAAAAATGGAGTAAAATTTCTTTAAGAAAAAACTAAGACAACTTCTAACCCAAAACATTAAGTTTGTTCCCTCCCACTTGAAGCTTAAAGAAAGTAGAATCTACAGGAGGTTGGGTGGGGTTTTACCTGGTAAAAGGGGGTATAAGGGTTTTTCTTTCCCTTGAAAGCCCTATCAAAAGGAAAATAGTTTTGTACGGGGTAAGTTTTGTTATCTGCGCCATTTGAAAAAGAGCGGTAGTGAAAGCAGTGGGGGCCTTTCGCGGGAAGAGAAATTCAATAGTTGGACCGTAGGTCCCCCCCACGCTTGCCCGCACTCACTATAAATCTTGGTGTTTTGCCTTCCCCTTTTTCCTTTTCTATTTTACCTTTATTGCCTTTATTGGATTTTTTTTATTAGTTCCCCCCCTTCCTTAACTTAAACACCTTTACTCTAAGTTCCCAAATCCTTGCCACTTTCATTTTATCGATTTTTTTCGTTAAACGTAAATTTTTTAAATTTTGACAATGGAATTTTTTTTTCACAAAAGTAAAACAATTTCCCCCCCCCCCTAGTGGGGCCGATAATGGGTCATAACCCAAGTTGGTTATCAAAAGACCCCATGTTTTTTTCTCCCGTTTTGGTTTTTGTTTAGCCAAACCAAAAGACGAAAATGGACTTTTTTTTACCGACAATTCCAGAGGGTCCCCCCCCCCCCCACCTTTTTTTATTTTAAACCTCCCACCTCTTAATATTGCAAATTGGACAGACTCACACCCTATTTATTGGAAAAATATAAATAAAGAATTTTTTTTTTTGTAATATTTTTTTGGCCTTGCCTATATATTTCGATTGTATAGATATTGGTTGAAAACCGATTTTTTGAAAAATTTCCCCCCCAAAACTATGAAAGCGAATAGAAACATCATTTTTTAATAGACGAAGAACTTTTTTACTTTTTTTTGAAAGGCCCCTTAAAAGTGGAATGAAATGGCTTCGTTTTGTTTTGCTTTTTTTGATAAAATAAAATCATCGGGTTTTTTTTTCTATATGTAAACCTCATATAATATTTGAACACTTTGGAACAAAAGAAGAAACAACCACTTATTCGAGCGAAAAGCATAAAGTGAATGATACTTGAATCCTCCAAAAAGCCACAATTGTAAAAAAAGGTTTTTTTTAAATAAAATAAAGAAAAAAATATAAAGGAAATAAAATTAACCCTAGAAAGAGAGGACCTGCCAAAAAGAAAAAAGAAAAACCAATCCAAGGCCTACTTTGGGACGAAATCGATGCCCAAATCCCAAAAGAAAACCGATGACCAAACCAAAGATGAAGTAACGAACTTATGGGCCTTTGTTTTATATCTCCCCAATGACGAGGTAAATGACTCAAATCAAAAAAAAAACCCCCCTAACTTCGAGTGCGTATTCTAGAGTGCCGAATTGGATTTGGTATATGGCATGGTATTATCACATTTTATGTGAATATTTTTCAATGTGAATTCCATAGTCTTATAATGTATTTTATCCTAAACATTTGGCATAGCATGCACTTGAAGCGATGTATTCGGCTTAAGCCGTAGATAGTGCAACTGAATTTTATTTATTGGAAGTCCAGAACAAGTGATGTCCTAAAATTGGCATATTACGGCTACTGTTCTATCTATCCTGCATCCGACAAAATCGGCATCTGCATAAGCTATTATAATCGAAATTTTTGATTTGGAGACAAAAGTCCTAAATTTGGAGTTACTTTGAAGATATCTAAAGATTTCTGTAACACTCTGAGAGGAGATAATTTAGGGGGATTAGATTGAAACCTAGCGCAAAGTACACACTAAAACAAATATCGGTATAGTCGCGGTGAAGAAGAGTTTAGACTAAATATCATTCCCTATATGGT
>PYDT01001567.1:0-15991 GCA_004837865.1 Musa balbisiana
GCCCAACACCCACTGAGGATGGAGTTTATTAAGCCAAACCATAAAGCAATCTCGACCGCAAGGATCATGTGCGCGATCGACGTCCCTATACCCTGAAGTAATAAAGAATGCATTGGATTTAGAATAAATGACCACTTAAGCGCCACATGGGAATATTATGAGAAAGCTGAAGACCTAGTTCCCTGAGTCATAGAATCTCAACCCGCTGGAAAGGTGGATTGAAGAGGATGGGTCTGTTGGATCTAGCGAGGAGAGTCCTAATTGAGAAGGGCATCATTGAAACCTACATAGCTCGACCCTATTAAGAGGGGGCGAGAGGCTAGATAGGGTTAGGACGAATGTTCTTAGAGAAAGCAATTAGGAGTCCGTGATTGAGTACAAGGATTGAGTAGGAGTCCTATTAGGAGTTGGGAGTTAGAAGTACTTATTAAATATAATAATTCCTCTTAGTCGTAAGGCAATGATGAATTTTGCGCAGCATTTGAGCAGTAATTATGGAGGGAAAGAACCCCTATAGAGTATAAGGAAGGACGCAGCCCTAAGAGATCAACGCCAGAATTTGCAAGGGTTACTAATACTAATATCATATGTCCAAAAGCCAAGCATCATCATTTAAGCGAAAAACACATTTCAATCATAAAGATCACAAATGTCACATGGGTTGTATAAAGTATTTATTTAGGGCAATCATTATAGATGATTTTTCTGTAGTTGTTCAATTTAATGCAAAGCATTATATTTAAATCATAATGAGTAATTCCTTAAACACATATTGACTAATGCCAAAAGATTATTACTTTAAGCCAATCAACCAAAAAACACATCTTTAATTAAAAAAGATGATTTGTTACCTATTGTTACTTTGCAAATGATTTTACCTTGTTTTGTCTCCCGAAACTGAACACCCATGGTTAAGGGCAGTGAGCTTAAGTAGAGAATTTAGATGGATCTCGATCAATGTGCCTTGAGCATCCACTATAAAGGTACCATCATCTTGCGCCTATCTTGTGATGGAACATTTCTCAAGAAGAGGGGATTTTTTTTTATAGGCAAACAGCACTTAATCTTGATGCCTCATAAATCAATCTACTCAAGTTATTATTTTGCCCAAAATTCTTATGGTTTCCTTTAGGAAACCAAATCAATTTGTGTGACTATATTCTCTTAGCTGGACATATAGCAACATGTCTAAGTTTACAAAAGTGCACTTGGTGTCGGAATGGTGATATTATGCAACATAGGGCCGTTTAACAAGGTGGGTTGGATTTTGGTAAGAGCAACTCACAAATCCGATTCTAACCTCTTCTATCTATGAACGTGAGACCCTTGTGGCAAGGATCATTGTTCAATGACTTGCTACCCTTCAAATTTTTTAAGGTTTCTCTTTGAGAAGCAAGTTTTCCTTCTTGAGTACCTCTAAGTGTTCACACTTAGTCATGAGGCAAAGAATGTTTATTTACTCACACTTTATTTTTTCAATTCAACATTTAAAATGGCATGCTCCTTTTCAAGAGTTATTACTTGTTACTCAAATTCTACATTCATCAAACATTAAATTAAAGCAACATACGTCTCATCGAAGAATAAATTTGATCTAAGAACACTTACCTCAGCGTCGTAGCATTATGGCACAGTTGGCAATCTCATTATTGCTTTGTTCTTCACCTATCGGAACATAAAAAAAAAAATCCGCTGGAAGGAGTCAATAACACAAACACCCACGTGCTTTGAACACCTTCTTCTTCTTATATTTTGGGAGCAAGAATTGTGTTTTTCAAAATGTCCTAGCTTCGTGCATTCGTAAAGCATATAACTTGTTTTTTTTTTAAAAGGTCAAAAAAAAAATTTTTATTTTAATGATTATTTTATTAATTATTTTTTATAATTTTTTGAATTTCTTGTCATTAGGTGCCCAGTCATCATCGGAGTTCTCATTACTTGAATTTTCTTTAAGTGAAGCGTCAGGAGTTGTTAAGTGTTCATAGCCTTTCCTATTCTTTGGAAGGTTATTTAAGCCTATTCATGATATGCAAGTCATCTTATAGGTCATTAAATGACCCGGATAGGTTTCTTGAAGGTAAGTTATTCAAAGCCTTGTCTCATGATGGCCTTACTTTTTATAGTCCCAACTCTTTGGAAGAAGGACTCAAAATTTTATTATAGTTCAAGTTTAAAAACATTTGCTAGAGCTTTTAAATATTGACAAATCGTAGTTACAATGGCGCGGTAATTCGGTGTACATGTTAATAATAGTTTCGCTTGGCTTAATCTAATCGAAATAATCATAAGTATGAACTAAAAGATTTATTTCGATCCTTTACTCAACTAGTGCCTTCGTGAGTGTGCGCCGCCAAGAGACTCCAGCAGCGCCAACGAGTGACAATTTACAAATAGCCGGACCAAGTTGAATCATTCATTTTATCTAAAGCGCAAAACAAAGGCATTATCAGCCCTTGGCATTAAACGACAAGTTTTTTTCTTCAATCATTCCAATCGTTCCATTGGAAGATAAGCTTTTGAAAACCATTTTTACAATATTCAATAACTTAAAATCCATATAAAAATTAGAAAAAGTTCCTCCTTCTAGTCTACCAATAGGTGTAATCCATCCCATTTTGATACAGGCGTGAACGTGTAATTGAGTAACCCTCTTAGTTGCGAGAAATGACATACTTCTTGGGTTTCCACCAACCAAACAAAGACGTGACCTGTTAGGACCTCTAGCTAGGAGAGTCCTAATTGAGTTTATTGAAAGGGGCAGCCATTCATGTAAAACCTACATAGCCGACCCCTATTAAAGAGGTGCAAAGGCTCGGCTAAGGTTGGATTAGTTTGGCAGGTGCTTTTTAGAGAAGTATTAGGAGTTGGTTAGAAGTAAAAGTATTGAGTAGGAGTCCTATTAGGAGTTAAGGGTTTAGAAAAAGCCCGATAAATAGTAATGATTATCCGCTTTGGGTAACGAATAGATGGATCTTTTTAGCAGCCTTTTGAGCAGCAACCCTAGAGGGAAAGGGAAACCCCCTAAAAATAGAAAAAGTTTTTCCCCCAAGGAAGGCCAATCCCCGAAGATATCAACCCCCAAGCCATTTGAAGAATGTGCCAAGGGGGTTTCTGAAATTCACTTTTTTTTGTTGTAATCACATAGCATTCTGGCATCTCCTTGGCCCTTGCCTTCCCATAAGCCCCCTTCCACAAGGCCCACCCGAAAGGTTAATTCCCCCCACAATTGCTTAAAAGATTATCAATCCGAATTCCCGTCAATCAATTCTTTCCTACCACCACGGAGCATTCCATTTTTTTGAGCCTCCCCATGGAATTGCAAAAAGGTTTTTTTTTTGTGGTTTTCCTAACCTTTACCTAACTCTAACTGTTTTGTTGCAAATTTTTTAGTTTATCTTTTTTATTTAAAAAATTCTAAAAATGTTTGTGTTTTTTTTCTTTTATATTACTTCTCCCCCATTAACTTTTTTTTGTCCGCAACAGTTTTTTCCAATTTCTCCTTACGACGAAACAAATTGCACTATAAGAATTACAACCACAAATAAGCAAATAAATGTTTTTTTTTTTTGATAAATTGCTAACCTAACCCATTTTTTTTTTTTTTCTTATCTAAATCCTCCTAACCAAAATTTTTTTTTAACGACAACTTTGACAACTTCATAACATGCGGATTTTTTTTTTTCCCTTTTGGGGTTTCCGGGTCCCAAAATTGTTTTTTTTTTTTTTTTTAATATAAACCCATTGAACTTTGGGCCGTTCCCAAAACTACTTTACACCTTTTTAAATGTTAAAAAACTCCCGCTAATAAATAACTTTTTTTTTTTTTTCGGATCCCTCAATTTTTTTTCTTGAAACCTTCCACACTCTCCCATGTCCCCATTTTAACCCATCAATAGAAAAAACAATTAGGGAAATTTCCCCCCCCCCTCCTTTTGTTCCTCAGGCCACAATATTGCTATGGTCCCCTTTATCAAAAGATTCCAATTGATTTCAAATTTGTTGGAAAGGCTTTGGGGGGAATATCATATTGGGAATCCGACTTTGAAAATCCCGGCGCTTGGAGAACAACTTTTAACGTGCTTTTTTGGTTTTTTTTTAAGAATTCCCCAGATGTGTGTTTTTTTGTCAACCACCAAGCCCACCAAATTTTTAAAGCCAAGTTAGATGAGTTTTTTTAAAGAGAGACCCTTCCCTAGAGGAAGAGGGAATAGCCCCTCAAAAACTGCTTTTTTTCAGCCATTGGCCCATGAGGTGTGGAAAACCTTTCCACGATGGGGAAGAAAGAGACCCTACGGGGTGGGATTTCCAAAAACGCGCCCCGACCCCATTACTTTTTTCACTACTTACCGAAACGTCCCCCCCGAAATGATGGCGATTGGTAGAAAAATTAATGTCCATCCACCTTGTAAGGCTAATTGCTTTCTTAAGTTTTTTAATTGTAGTTTCATTTTTTATTCTAAAGGTCAAGTTGCCCTTTTTTTTTCTTCCGAGATTGATTTTTTTTACAACCAAAAAACGAATTTTTTTTGCCCCCCCCTTACAAAACTAACGATTTTTTTTTTTTCCGCTTACACTAATTTCATCCCCACCCCCACCCCCTCCCCCCCTCCCTTGTTAGTACTGCCCTTTGATTTGGTCCCCTAACAATTTGAAATCCGAGCAAGGTCCACTTCTACAGTTTTTTTTTGGTTTTTTTTTTTTTTGGAAAAACCCTAAGAGAGATAACCATTTTTTGGCCAACAAACCAAGAGGAATCAACTCCCCAATATAGGTCCCGCCCCTGTTCAATGAGGACGAAATTAACAAACCTAATTTTTTTTTTTTGTGAATACTAAGAAAAAATAGGCTTTTTTTTCTAATTTTTTCTGGTATATACTTTGAAGTTTATGGAAAACATTTGGGTGGAAAAATGACCCTTTTTTCAAAAGTCTTTTCTCCCCTCCAATGAAACGATTTTGGAAATGAGGTTGGGAAAGAAAAAAGATTTTTTTTTTTTTTGCTTTAAATGTCAAGCAATTAAAATGCCCTTGTTTTTTTTTTTTGCCACTTTTAAGAATAAAACACAAAAGTTTCAAAGTTAATCTCTTTTTGTTTGTTGGAAATGATTTTTTTGATTTTTTTTGGCCATACACCTCCGAAAAAAACACCTCACGAAGGCGAACTAGTAAAGGTAAAAGGGAGTCCCCCAAAATTAATTCTTTTTTAGTCCCCCCCTTACTATGAGTTTTTTGGTTTTTTTTTTTTTTTTTTTTTTGGAATGAAACCAAGTGAGAACCCATTATTAGAGATTAATATACACCCGTTTTTGTTTTTTTTTACGGGCTATCCGTCCAATAGTTCCCCCCCCCCCTAAAAAGAACTTCAGTAAAAGTTTTTTTTCCTCTAATTTTTTTCGATATCTTGTTTTTTTTAAATAAAATATTGAAGAATTCCCTTCCAAAGAGTTGGGACCCTAAAGTAACAGTCCCATTTCAGAGGGGCCCAAGGACTTGAATAATTTTTTTTCCCTCTTTCGAAGAAACTTAAATCGGGTTCATTAATGCCCTATGAGATTTGACCTTGCAATGCCTTCAATTGACAGTAGAGCCCTTTTGAGAACAACATTTTCAAAAAAGAACAGGAAAGGTTATGAATACTCAAGGAAAACCCTCAAATGAAGACCAACCTTTTGAAAAAAGAAAAATTTTTCAAGTTAATTGAGAAAAAACTAATGATTTTATTGACCTTAGCCACTCCCTGAAACAAGAAAGTTTCAAAAAAAATTTCATAAAAAGAAATAAATTCTTAAAAATGACACTTAAAAATAAAATTAAACCCCCAAAAAAAATAAGTTTCATATGCCTACGAAAATTGCAAAAGAAAGTCAGGAACCATTTCAAAAGCGAAAGTCCCCCAAGTAAAAGAAGGAATGAAAATGCCTCAAAGCAACATGGGGATGACCTCCGAGCGATTTTAAAGGCGAAAAAAAAACAAGCAAACAAGGAGGGATCCCGCCAACTAAAAAATGCATTAATGGGGCTAATCATAGAATGAGGTTAAGTTAGTTTCAAATAGATGGCAAAATTTTTTTATCTTAGATTTTGATCTTTTTTTTAAAAAAGGTTGCTTTTCATGAATTATTTAAATGAAAAAAATTGTAAAATTGTAGTTAAGTAAAAAGTATTAAACTATTAAAAAAGAGGAGCCAGCTTTTTTTGCTTTTTTATTAGTTGATTTTTTTTTTGATAAAAATTTAAAAATTGAAACGGAAATGATAGTTTTTTTTTACTTCTTGCATAGACATGTGATTTTATTTTAGAAATGCTTTAAAAAAGGGAGGAATTTTGCCAAACTAACATGAAACCTATAAAAATTTTGGAAAATAGGCAAAACCCCAAAAATCCTTATAACATGATACCCTTGCAGTTAAGAAATCCAATGTTTTTTCCCATAGAAAGAGATGGAAATTGGGCTTTTTGTCCCCAATACACTCCCATAAAAAAACTTCAAACCCATCCCTTTTTAAATTAAAGGCCCCAACTTTTTTTTTTTTGTAAATGTTTTTTTTTTTTTCACCCGAACAAATTGCCCCAACTTTTTTTATTTGCAAAAAAATTGGATTTTATATTTTGCCTTTATAAATTGTTCATTTTTAAGAGAATAATTATGTCCACACAAATTGATTTTGGGTTTTTTTTCCAATTTAAAAGAAAACCTGTTAAAAAAAACTCCATCAAAATGATAAGTATTGAGTCGATCCGACTTTTTTTTTTTTGAGACCCCCAAGTCCCCCCCAATTGGGGGTACCCTAAAAATCAATGCCTTTTTTTTAAAGAAAATTATTTTAACCCTAGCACAAGCTAGGAGCAAGGGAGATGGGTAAAAAATTACTTTTGATAAATGGGCTTGTGGCCCTTCAGGGCCCCATGAATAGAAGACCCCTCTCAATTGTTCCCTCTGTAAGCCCTTCACTAGCTTTAGATGAAGGGTTAAAGGTCAACCTCGGAGGACAATAACAAGGGTTAAAAATCAATTGGGCCCCAAAGGAACCAATAGGTTTTAACAAAATTTTCCCCCAACTTTTTGATTAAAGAATGTGTTTTGGTTTATGGTTGATGGCTTTTAAAGCACAATAATCTTTTTGAGGGCCATTTAGTCCCCTGTTAAGGAATGGGAGCGGCCACTAAAAGATGGGGGGGTTGAATTAGTGTAGCAGAAAATTTAAAAAAAAACTTTAGCGTAAGTTTTGAAAAAATGAATTTCAATAAATTGGCCAATAGAGAATTTTTTCGATTCGAAGAACATGAAATTACTTTTTGGAAGAGTAGCCCTTTTTTTTGAGGGGTTTAAAAAGTTTTAGACAGAAAATGAAAACCGAAAAGGCCTTTTGCCTTACTAATTAAGTAAATTTTAACGAATTTTCCGTTTAAGGTAAAACACTCACAAACATTTTCCAAGGAACAAACACCCATTTTAAATTATTTGGGTTTTGTTTCGGTCAAATGCACCCCCTACAATTCCACTTTGCAAAGCCTTCACCTTCAATTGAGCCTTTTTTTTTCCAACTTCCACTTATCAAAATCAACTTTTGTGAAGGGAAAAG
This sequence comes from Musa balbisiana, assembly GCA_004837865.1. Taxonomy (NCBI): domain Eukaryota; kingdom Viridiplantae; phylum Streptophyta; class Magnoliopsida; order Zingiberales; family Musaceae; genus Musa; species Musa balbisiana. The sequence continues at coordinate 7,583 of PYDT01001567.1, forward strand.
AAACAAATACCCCCTCTACAAAACCTTTTTTTTTTTACAAGTGGTTGTTTTTTTTCACCACTCCTTTACAAAATTTTTCAAAAAAAAAAAAAGGGGAGGTGGGAACAACTTAAGATATTGGTAAACAAGAACTTGGCCCTAAAGACTTTTTGGGCTTAAGGCTTTTTTTTTAAAATTCTAACTTCCTCAAAAAGGTTTTTGTATTTATCCTAAAAACCAAAAAACTGAGAATTTTGAAAGGGAAATATTTGTTTTATAGACCCCCAAGAGGATTTTCAAAAATTTTTGGGCCTCCAAAATTTTTTTGAATTTCCTTTGGGTTTTTTTCCGAGCCTTTTTGGCCGGTTGCCATCCGCCCTTTATCGATGGCCGGTGCCCCCTACCCGCTTGGTTCCCAAATTGGGGTCCACATTTTTAAAACCCATGTCACTGGTGGGGTGCCCAACCACCCCCTAATCCGGTGGGCGGTGGCCACCCCCGCCTTAGTTTCCCCCCCGTGGTTAAAAAACCAACGTTCTTGCGTGATCCCCTCCAGGGTTTCTGGCGTGGGCCACCCCGCCCCTAGAACCCTATTTCAGCTCACCTAAATTTTATGCTCCCCAAAACTCGGCCCAAACCAAGTCCGAACCTCGGGCCCCCCAAAATTGGTCCCCCCTAACCGGGTTTTTTTTTTTTAATAGGGCAAAATTTTTAAACCCTTAATCCTAACCCTAATTAACATTGCCAACCACCTTTAACCTAAAACTTACGAAAATTTTAGCACATAGTTTTCCCCCCCCTAAAACAAGTTTTTTTTTTTTAACCAGGCAACGTTTTTTTTTTTTTGAGTTTTCTTCCCTGTAGCTTTTTGTTTTTTTTCGGCGAACTTTTTCGATGGAAACTTTTATCCCAATACACCCCCTACGATTTCTTTTCCGATGGACCCTCCCAACACCAAGCCTCCCCCGGTCTTGTGGTGGAAGTTTTTTCAAGCGAGGTTCCTTTTTTAGTTAAAAGTAGCCCGAAACCCTTCCGCCCCTCGTGAATTTTCCTTCCAAACCCGCAAAACCCTCCCCAAAACGATCTTCAATCGGCGAAAAACTTTTTTCGGAAAACCCCCCCCCTTTGGGGCAAGTCCCCCCCCCAATTTCTTCCTCCGGTTTTTTTGGTTTTTTTTTTTTTTTCCCGGCAGCAAACTTCCCGACGAAATTTTCCTTTCCGGACTTTCCGGGCCGGACTCTTTGAACACCCAAATCGAAACTTGAACCAAAAAAAAAAGAAGACCCCCTTGCTTTTTTAGTTATTCCAAAGCTTATTCCGAAGTTAATCCCTGCCACAGTAAAGCAAAAACGTCGATCTAGACAATTTTACTCCTAAGCAATTTTAATTCAGTTATCCGGCATGTTTTGGTCCCCCCCAAAAAAAAAAACACTCGACGTTTTTCGTCCCGATTCTTTCTGCCGCTTTTCATCCCTCTCTTAAACCCGGCCCCTCTTGCCCCCAATCGACCTTAGTTGACTCCCCCCGTAAACCTTTCCGATATTTCCTTAAGCGCAAATAAAACCTGCTCCTTCTTGGCTCTGATGCCCCCGAATCCCTACGGCCCGAAAATGCCCGAATCTAATGGCCCGAAAAGCCTTCTTATCGATTACGTCAGACCGATCCAAACAGCCCTGAACGTCCCCAAAATCCCTTCCCTAACCTGTTTGTTCGCCTGCGGCCCAACATTATTTTTTTCCTGCTTTTTTAATTGCCCCTCTTTTTCTTTGATCGAAGCATCCCTGGCGTTCACTTCAAAATACAGATTAAATTCAAAAACACATATTTAAAGGTGATTGCAATCATCCAAATATGAAAGAAAAAAATTTCCCAACATCCTTCCCCCCCCTTTTTGATGAAATGGAACAACCCTTGAATTGACGGAGTTAGCCCTTAACTTCTTCTCCGGAGTTTTTAAAACAACTCCCCCTATCAAATATTGTCATAATTTAAAATAGAAAACCTTGAATTTCAAGTTCGAAATTTCAAGTCATTTTGCAACTTTAATTCCCCCCCATCATGCCACAACAATGATCATAAACTTCTCTCCCTGTTGGTCCCCAATCAACAAAAGGAAGAAATGTTTCACCTTTTCTATATGTTTTGGAGATAAATGGAATTTTTTTAAACTTTATTTGCATGAAAAAAAACAACATAATATCAAGTTTTTATCCCATCATTTTCGCCAATTGGTAAGCTTTTGGAAAAAATTTTTGCAAATTTTGCTACATCATGCAAGCTAAGCCAAAAAATTTAGCAACTGCTTTAATATCACATTAGAATTATGCCAAAGCTTAAATCAAGTTTTTTTTTTTTAGATATCAAGATTTAAGCATTTCCTTTTCTTCAAACAACTTTTTTACAACATTTTTTTTATAACATGCCAAGCCTAGTAAGTTTTTTTTTTTTTTTTAAGATGTTTTTTTTTTCCCAAACAGCAGCTCTGGCTTCCTTGAAATAGCAAGGTTTGCAAGCCTAATCAAATTGTTTTTAACTTCTTTTGGCAAGTGCAAACGTTTTAGTCATGTTTTTAGCATCTTTGGAGATAGCAACTTGTTTTTTTTTTTTTGCCTTTCTCTTTTAGACTTACAAGCAACTAAGCATTTTTTTTTACGATTATGCAAGTTACTATATACAAGCTAGTAAAAAAATTTTTTTCGAAAGCAAAAAATGCCAAAGGATAGGCTTTTTTTGTCTTGTTAAATAACTCATGATTCTTGGCTTCCCTATTTGCAATGGGTGGGCAAGTTTTTTTGCCAAGTTTTTGCCGTTTCCTTGAGATTCGCAAGATTAGTGAAGTGGTTTTCAAGAAGGCAACTTTTGCTTCTTGAAAAAGCAAGTTTTAGCATTCTTTTCTTTTGCTGCTGCTTAAGAAATAGGCAAAGCTAAGCAAAGAAGTTTTTGCATTTCCCCTTGACTTGTTGCAAGCTTAACTAAAAATTGGCTCCTTGAAATAAACCCCTTTTTTTAACATCAATTCCAGATAGCACACTTAAGCAAACTCTTTTTTTTTTCCTTTCCCCCTTTGTATTTGGTGTCCAAAAAGAAGGAAGACCCCTTTTTTTAATCAATTTTTCTAAATCATGAACAAAGGTAAGTAATCAAATCTTATTTGGTTACATCATTTATGGTTTTTTTTTCCAAATTAAAATTGCACAATTTCCAAAACCTTTTTAACATTTTTTGTTAATCCTTGGCTTTTTATGATTAATTAAACAAAATAAAATTTAATTCACTAATGGGCAATATCATGGCATGCATACATCATTTAATTTTGGTAATAAATCATAGGCCATTTACATCAATATTTTGCATCAATGATAATCAAGCCCAATTCATCCATTTTAGAGCATTTGCAAAAAATGATACACATTTTATAATGCAAATGCATCCACATATAATCATCCATAATAAAAAACCATAAGTATTTTGGCTGCTCCATTCCCCAAATCATAAAATGATATTTTCCAAATCAAGATTGGGTGTAGTTATTTTTGGGTCCCAAAAAAATTGCCCAAAAATCCCTACCATGCAATGATCCAAACCTTTTTTTTATTTGTTATGGCATCAAATAATTATCAAGAAAGTATTTTCAGCCCAATTCATACCAAATGGATGTTCATTTTATAAATTTTACATCAATATTCCAATCATTATTTTCAATCTACACAATCATAGACCAAATAAATTTGTACTATAGAACATCTCATGTTTTATATTTCAAAGCCTAGCCTATACTTTTGCATTAGCAAGCTAACAATTTTTTCCTTTTTTTTTTCTTTTAAATAATTAGTGGATTCAATCCATAATTTTCAAAAATGCCGATAAACATTAATCAATAATTACAAAGCGAGTTAAATTCATTTCATAAAAGAAAATCAATTTTTATGCATAAATGTTTTTTTTTTCCAACAAATCAAGGTAAACAATTTCTTTCTCAAAATTAATGGAAATCAAAAAAAGTCAATGAGAAAAAATAGCTTAATTATTCATTTTTTTTTGAAAATATTTCTCTTTTTTTTTGATACTGAGAGAAATCTGAAGTTTAACAATCCCTTTGATTTTACAAAAAAAAGAATACCCAAGCTTCTAATTTCCCAAGAAAAAATTCCAGGAGAAACATGAATTCTTTTAAACAAATCTTCCTCTTAAACATAAATTAATGAAGGAATTTATTAAGAGATCATGAATATAGCTAAAAATTTTCCCATTTCACTTTTGTAAGAAGATAAGGATTATTAATTTCATGCATAAATAAAATTTCTTTAATTTCATTTATGAATCATTAAAAAATTTAATGGTTTTTTTTCAAAAAAAAAAAAATCATAAATTTATTTTTTTAGGAACATTTTCTCCTTTTAAAGTAAACACGGATAAGAAGTAAGAAATATAGCAAATTTTGGGACCAAATTCAATTATTCCATTTTTGGATGGTTTGACGGCAAAAAGTGATTATTGATGGTCAAAGAATCCCTTCGATTTTATAGAGGTAAAATTCTTCCAAGTTTTATAGATCTCACAAATTTCAAGAAAGGCTCATGTCAAATTTCAAAATTCAATCCAAATTCAAAAATTATTTTCCAAAGAGATTCAGATAAAAAAAAAATTGAAAATAAAATAGATTCAATCAAAAGTTCAATTAGATAGAGAAGAAAAGAATTTTTTCAAGAAAACATACCTTTTTTTTTCTCTAAATTCCAAGTTGTTTTTTTTCTACAGCAATGCCTTTTTTGTCCCTTTTTTTGTTGGTGCAAAAAGTAAATATATAATAATATATAATCATCAAATTGTTTTTTTTTGAAATCAAAAAAATTAAGTTTTTTTCAATCAATAAAAACCCATCAAGATCAATAAACCACAAAAAATTCAAATCATGTATAACTTTAAAATCTTTCATACATAAAATTCGTCAAAATTCATGGTTATCAAAAATTTCCAATTATTTTTTTTTTCATTACAACTTTTAATGCATCATTAAAGTTTAATAACATCCGTCCAGCATCACAAACTTGTAAAACTAATTTTTCATATAAAGGCAATGCCTAATTTTTCATTTTAATGTCGAATCAAAACCAGGGCCATTCATTTTTTTTTTTTTTTGGAAACCCAAAAAAAAACCACCTTTTTAATTATTGTGGGGAAATATGATAATTCAATAAAATCAACAAAAAAAATTATTTATTGCCATCATTTTCGAAAAGAAAACTTCAATTAAAAGCATGAAATCCCATTTAATGCATCCTTTTTTTCAAAAATCAAACATGATTTTTTTCAATTTAATTTTTTTTTCAAATATTTTATCAAATGATAGGACATACAAGGCAAAAGACAATCAATTTAAACTATAAAGCAAATATTCAATCAATCCCCATAAGTTTTCATTGGAAGCAGAAAGGTTTTTGTAATTTTTTTTAACCAAAATAATTTTTTGTTAATTTTTATTGTAAAGTCATGCCATTTTTCCCTTTTTTAGGTTTTTTGTTTTTTAATCTATCTTTTCAATGCTTTTAGTTTTGTTTTTTTTTTTTTCCCATACAAAAGCCAAAGCATCATCATTTAAAAGCATGTTTTTTTATTAAAAACTTCTTAATATTTTTTTTTTTTTTTCATTGAGGCATCAAAAGCATGGTTTTCCCAATCAAAATCGAAAATCAATCAGATAAACACATTTTTTTTTTTTTTTCTTTCTTCAAGAAAACATTTACATATGGAAAATTCAATTAGATTTAAATCTAACATTTTTAGTCTATTAACAATAAAAAACATGCAATTTTTTCAAAAAAAAAATATTTAAAAAATTCAAAACAAAAGAAAATGCATCATGGGAAAACCCATTAAGTTAATTTCAAAAAAAATTAAATTAAGTGGGTTCCAATTAACCTCATCGTGAAAGCCGTTAAGGCGTTAGGTTTTTTTTTTTTTTGCCAGCCTTGGCCTTTTTCCTTGATTTTTCTTCATCTTCGGAGGAAAGCCCTCCAATTCAAATCCCCAATTTTTTTTTTATTTTTCTTCTTGCCGTTCAAAAGCAAGGTTAGTTTTCCTGTTTTTCCCTTTTTTTTTGCTTTTTTTAACTTTTTGTTTTCATTTTGAGTTTTGTTTTTTTTAAAGTTTTCAACCCATCACTTTGAGCTTTGTTGGGGGGCTTCGAATGGGGTCCTTTTTCATGTATCCCTTATATCCCAAAATCCTTCCTTTCCCTTTGGAAAGTTTTGTTTCCCCTCGAGTTCCCTTTTTTTAAATCCAACATTGGGTTTTATTTCGGTAGGTCATTTAAAGAAAGACTTCAATTAGTTTTTTCTTCGAGAGGAATGTCCCCTTTTAAATCCTTTGGGCTTTTTGAAAAATTGTTAAACCCGTAAACCTTTTGGATCAGAGCAACTCCTTTTTGGACAAGGGATCCTTTCAAATTTCATTTAGTTTACTAGTTCAAAGTTTAAAAAAATCTTTACCAAGAGGCCTTTTTGGAGTCCATTGATGACAAAATCCCGTGAAAAACGAGTAATGATATGTCTTTCTTTTTCCCCCCCTCCCGATGGACTCCACTTGGTTTTTTTTCCCAATTATCCCGACAAAGTTTCGTTAAAATTGGCAACAAAAAATGTTTTTTTTGATTTTGGACTCTTTTCCAACCTCGGGCTAGTTGCCAAAAGTTTCATCCAGTTGAAACCCCTCAAGCAGTTCCCTTTCAAATATCCGGCAAAAAGCCCGAAATCAACAAATTCGAAATGTGATTAAATCCAAATTTTTTTGTGTCGCAAAGTGCACAAAATTTATTAAGGCCAATTTCCCCATAAGCCTTTTGCATTTTAGAGAAAAAAATATCCCTTCTTCTCCAAATCATTGCCCAATGGTTCCATTTGAAGAGAAGAACCCATTTTCAAATCCAATTTTTCGACTGATTGTGCCATAAAATTTCAAATCCACAAGAAAAAGTAAGAAAACCTCCTCATTCGAGTTTTTTTTTTTCAATAATTGTAGTCCATCCCCACATTTGAAAAAGGGACCAACGATGAGGAGTTACCCCTCCCTTTGAAAAGCCGAAAAGAGCCCCATTTTTCCCCTATTTGGATGTTAAAACCAAAGTTTTTTGAAAAACCTATGGCTCCCCTGAATACAATTTGTTTTAGGATCGGAAGCCAAGCCCACTAAGGAAGGGGGGGGGGGTGGGGGTGGGACAATTAAGTGCAGCGGATTAAAAAAAAAAAAAAAAAAAACTTTGTTAAGTTTTTTTTGGGAAAAATGAATTCGTAAATGCATAGAGTTTCGTCTCGAATGATAACTTGGCAAGAGTAAGCTGAGTAAGTTAGAAGATATGAACCGAAAGCTTGCTACTAGTAAATACTATTTCAATAAGGAAATACTCCACCTTCAAGGCACACACCATTTAAAAGTGGTTCGATCAAATACCTACATCCACTTGGAAGCCTTCTCGATGAGCTTCCCACTTTCCACTCTCAAATCTTTGAGGGAAGGACAAATACCTCTCTTACAACTTTTTACAAGTAGTTCACACTCTTCAAATTTTTCAAAGAGAAAGAGGGAGGTGAACACTTAAGCTATTGAAATAAGACGTGCTAAGACTTTGCTACGCTTTATCTCAATCTCTTACTTCTCAAAAAGGCTGTATTCTCTACTGAGCAGTGAAGGATATTATAAACCCCAAAGAGGTTCAAATTTGGGCTTCACATTTTGAATTCCCTTTAGTTCCGAGAGCTGCGGTGTGCCACTACTTGTCGTTGGCGGTGCTCCGCCTATCAATGTCACTTTGACTTTGTGTCTTGATGGTGCCACGCTTGACCTTTCTGTGCAGCGTGGGAACCGCCGATCCCTTGGGTTTTGGGCGTTGCCACCGTCAAACTATTTCAGCTCCTGGTTTGGGGCCCACACTTAGCCCAAATGCAGTTCGACTCGGCCCAATTGGCCCCTAACGTAAACCGGGTATAGGTTACCTTAATCCTAACCCTAATTACATGCAAACTACGAATTAAGACATAGTTCCCCTAATATGTTTTTAACTGGCAACGTCGGTTTCCTTCCAGCTAGCTTTTCGGTCGGCGAACTTCCGTAGACTTCCGATACAACCCTCCATGATTCTTCCAACTGCTCCCAGTGGCTCCCGGTCTTTGTCGAGTTTCATGCGAGTTGCTTGGCAAATAGCACCTTCCTCGTGTGAATCCCCGAACCCTCCGACGATCTCTCCCGGCGGACTTTCGAAACATTTCACAATCCCCCGATTTTCTCAATATGGATTGCGCGCCATCGGCGTGCCCCGCGTGTACCGCGCGACCTAGGCATCGCCATGGCTCCCCAATCCGACCCGTCTGAAACACGACCAAGAGTCTGACATGCGTGCGAGTCGACCGGTGTACTGAAACCCGTAAGTCACAAGGA
>PYDT01002065.1:0-15990 GCA_004837865.1 Musa balbisiana
GTCGCACATACACCCTATACATGTTCTCGACGCTGAGGACTCCTCTAGAGAACGGGAATTTCGTACATTTCTTATTGCTGTCTAGCTTTCAATAACGTTTTTATATAGTTGCATGCGTATCGTATAATATAATAATGTTATTATAATTAAATTGAATGGGTTGGTTTAGATCGATGCTTACCCTATGATTGGAATTGATGATTATGAAGTTTTTCTAGTCAATACCAATCACCGAAAATTCGAATTATGTTTGAAATGGATTTACACCACGAAATCCCAGGTATTTTCATTTTCGAATCGAATCGACCGCTGACTAGATCAACAATGCCATTGAGCTTGGGCTTTCTGTTGCTGACATAAAACTCCTTTCCATGTCTTCGATACACCCATAACGGCTTCCCGTTTCTTTGTACATAACCTTTGTGTAGGGTTTCACGAAGTTTCATTATTTCTTCCATTTCCAGGACAAATTCCCCTGTTCGTGATTCATAAAGAACTAGCAGGTTGATGCAACTCATGACCCTAATAATATGATATTGATAGACATCATGAACGGTCCGCTATCTCGCTGATTGTGCTAATGTAGGGATAAAACAAATAACAGAAGAAATGCACAACCGTAACAGGCTCTTCTGTGCGTGTGCATACGGCTCCGCAAGGATTTAATTTTTTCTTCTCTTCTATTCTATCTAATAAAAAAGATAATCCATCTGATTCGATCGTTGAATTATCCATTTACCACCCTTCCTTTCGTAGGAGTCAAACATACTATGATGGTTCTTTTGCTTTACTATATTTTTATCTCGCTTGTGATTTAGCAATCCCAAAGTGCCTTTCTGATACTATAAATAGGAAAAAAAAACTGATCTTTTTTTTTGTTCATTTCAGTACTCTGCCATAACATAAATATCATAAAGAAACTTCTGGTGTGAAGAACAAGTGGTTTGTGACGCTGAATGTACCCCCGACACATAAATCAACACATTCGGAAATAACCTTTGTTTCATACTACCTATCTCGAACAACTCGCATGTTATGAAAAAACAATAATGGTTTGTTCATATCGAACTCGAAGTGCCATGCTAGTATTACTTATTATTCATATTCCATATGCAAGTCATAGTCTTTCTTTTTTTTTTTCAAAGAAAACTCTTGGCGCCAAGCGTGAGGAATGCGAGACGTTTTGGTAACTTTCCTCCCTACCTCCGATCAGAATGAAAGATCCATAGAAGCGGCTAACCCCTGCATATTGTATGCACATCGGGTGGCAATTGCATAGTATCATAAAAGCTATTTCCTGATACTACCCATCCGCCGTGAGAGTTTTATAAACCAAAAAAGATCCTAGTCTTATCTTTATACTGAGAATACCTGAGACAACATTTGATTTGAGATCCTCTCATTAACCTCGGTGACCTAAACAAAGTAATCTTTCGACCTCGATGAAGTCGGTTGATTAAGGACAAATTGGTTCCTTTGGAACTTACTTGCACCTTTGGATGCATAAAAAACGTTTCAAAAAAATTGCGAAACCAATAATCACTGTGTCGATTCGCAGTCTATTTTTTTTTTTTTCTGTAATAGGTTTTTGTTTTTTCTAATAAAGCTTCCATTTTTTTTAAAAGACATGAGATGAGTTTTGGTTCTTACCTCAGTTAAAAAGAAGTTACTGACTTATGAATTGAAATTGAACAAACTCTCTCATTGAGATTGTTTCATCACTTTCAAATCACGATGTAATTTCCTTGTTTCTGAATGTCCTTTTCAATTCGTTTAGTTCATGTTCTACTCTCCGGGAAAAGATCTGTCCGAATCCATTTGCACATATAGTTTCAAATGGTCTCAGACCACTTCTTTTTGTTACGGGGTACTTTTTTTTTTTTTTTCAATTCGTTTATTGCCCTTTCCCCAATCATTCGCTGTACTCATCATACTATCCGTTGGTTATTGTTGGACGTTGAAATCACTCCTTAATACGGATAATCGTTATGATACAAGCGGTCAATCGTACATTACATGGATGAACCAATTTGGTATTTTCTGAACGGAGCCTGGATACTTTATTACTTTATTTTATTTTTATTTTTCCAAGTCAACCATAAATTCTCCTAATTGATCCTCAAAATAAATAAATTGATCTAATTGCACTTCACGCTCCGAATGATTGATGGTTCACTCAATACAATATTTCTTAGGCGAACAGAGGATATATTTCGATCGAGGGAGAGAACGGGTAATTTCCATATAACCCATCTGTCTGACAAGTCGCACTATAAGTCAACCCAAACTGCATCTTCCTCTCCAGGACTCCGAAAGGTACTTTGGAACACCAACGGGCATTAAATTAAAGAAAATTGAGTACTATACTTCACTTTAATGTGGAAACATAACAATGGCTTTATCGTCTTCATCCCTTTTTCTGTTTATTGTATTTTATACATAGATTTTTATACATAAATTGGAAGGTTTATTTTATAGAGTAAAGGACAGAGAATAAAGAAAAATTTTAACTAACGGATCAATCGTTGGAGTAATAAACAAGTATCTCGCATTCGTTTCCCTAAAGTAGAACTAATCCTCCCATTGCGTATGGTACTTATCGGGTATAGAATAGATCTGCTTCTCTTTGTTCTTACGAACAGAATTGTTCCATTATTTTCAATGGAACGGAATAAAATTACACCTTCTCATACGGAATCTACTGAAAGGTTAGATACATAGTATAGTCTTTTTCCAATGCGATAACATAAAGTGACATGAGTGTCTAAGTTTTTCTTTGATAAAGGGTATTTCCATGGGTTTGCCTTGGTATCGTGTTCATACTGTCGTAGGAATAGCCCGGTCGATTGCTTTCTGTCCATATAATGCGACAGCCCTAGTTTGCTGGTTGGGCCGGTTCGATGGCTTTATACGAATTAGCGGTTTTTGATCCCTCTGACCCCGCTCTTGATCCAATGTGGAGACAAGGTATGTTCGTTATACCCTTCATGACTCGTTTAGGAATAACCAATTCGTGGGGTGGTTGGAGTATTTCAGGAGGAACTGTAACGAATCCCGGTATTGGAGTTTGAAGGTGTGGCAGGGGCACATATTGTGTTTTCTGGCTTGTGCTTCTTGGCAGCTATCTGGCATTGGGTGTATTGGGACCTAGAAATATTCTGTGATGAACGTACGGGCAAACCATCTTTGGATTTGCCTAAGATCTTTGGAATTCATTTATTCTCTCAGGTTTGCTCTGCTTTGGCTTTGGCGCATTTCATGTAACAGGTTTGTATGGTCCGGTAATATGGTGTCCGATCCTTATGGACTAACTGGAAAAGTACAACCTGTAAGTCCAGCGTGGGGCGCGGAAGGCTTTGATCCTTTTGTTCCCGGAGGAATAGCCTCTCATCATATTGCAGCGGGTACATTGTGCATATTAGCAGGCTTATTCCATCTTAGTGTCCGTCCGCCTCAACGTCTATACAAAGGATTACGTATGGGCAATATTGAAACTGTACTTTCCAGTAGTATCGCTGCTGTTTTTTTGCAGCTTTCCGTGTTGTGGAACATGTGGTATTGTTCCAGCAACTACCCCAATCGAATTATTTGGTCCCACTCGTATCCGTGGATCAGGGATACGTTCAGCAAGAAATCTATCGAAGAGTTAGCGCCGGACTAGCCCAAATCTGAGTTTTATCGGAACTTGGTCTAAAATTCCGAAAATTAGCTTTTTATGATTACATTGGTAATCAATACAGCAAAGGGTGATTATCGAGCAGGGTCAATGGACAACGGGATGGAATAGCTGTTGGGTGGTTAGGACACCCCGTCTTTAGAGATAAAGAAGGGCGCGAGCTTTTTGTACGTCGTATGCCTACCTTTTTTGAAACATTTCCGGTAGTTTTGGTAGATGGAGACGGAATTGTTAGAGCCGATGTTCCTTTTAGAAGGGCCAAATCAAAGTTAGTTTTGCAAGTGAGGTGTAACTGTTGATTTCTATTGTGGCGAACTCAATGTAGTCGTTTATAGAGTGATTCCTGTGACTTGTAAAAAAATATGCTAGACGTGCCCAATTAGGTGAAATTTTTGAATAGATCGGGCGAACTTTGAATCTGATGCGTTTTTTCGCAAACGCAGTCACAGGGGTTGTTTTTTTTTCCTTTGTGCCATGCTACTTTGCTGCTTTGCTTCTTCTTTTTCGGACACATTTGCATGCGCTATAACCTTGTTCAGAGATGTTTTTTTTTGCTGGCATTGATCCAGATTTGGATGCGCACAGTGGAATTTGGAGCATTCCAAAAACTTGGAGAATCCAACGACAAAGAGACACGTATCGGATACAACATTGCTCTGGTATCTTTCGCCTCTTTTTTGATTTGACATAGGTTAGGGTACTGAAAGACATCTTGACTGAATCACCATCTTTTCTTTGACTCTTTCCTTTTCTTTATATGGTAAATGATGCCAAAATTAATAGGGTTGTGGAAGCCTATAATTGAAACCACGACGAATATGGAAGCATTGGTTTATACATCTTTTAGTCTCAGACTTTAGGGATATTTTTTTCGCTATCTTTTGTCGAGAACCGCCTAAGGTTCCAACTAAAAATGAAATAATTTTTCATTATCTCAATTGAAGTAATGAGTCTCCCCATATGGGAGCTCATACTTCAATATTCCCCCGTGTCTTTCGACCTGGATCTCTAGTTGTTGTGAGGTTGCCCCAAAGCCGGTATATAAGGCGTACCTCCGTAAAGCTACAAGTAAACCATATATGAAGATGGCGACTAGGGTTGCTGTTTCCATTTTTAGACAATTTCAAGATCACAATGGATCTACTATAAGATCGTTTATTTACAACTACAACGGAATGTAATACAAATCAACAGATCTCAAGCCCATGATTAAATGGATTTATGCGTACACAACCGTTGAGGATAGTTCTAGATCTTGGCCAAGACAAACGACTGTAGGGAATTTATTGAACATTGAATTTCGGATATGGTAACGTAGGTCCGGCTGGGGAACTACACATTAACTGGAGTCGCATGGCCCTATTTACGTATTCCTATCTATTATTTTGGAAATTTAAATTCTTCTTTCTTCCTGTTTTACGGGATGAATTACAATGATTAAGTTTAGATAACTTTGAAGTCCTAGTTTTCAATCAAAAAAATTACTTTACTTAAAACTTCGATTTCTAGAGACCGATTCTGGTATTCGACCGTGGAATTTATTTGTTTCGGTATCTTCCGGAATTGATGTGTTACTTGTTATATTGATCCTATTGATATACAGAGAATGGCCTGTATCTCTATCGAGATGATTCTATTTCGTCGGTAGTTATTCTAGTATCTGGAGCACGGAATATTATAGAATAGAGAATAGATTAAGAAAAGAGCCTTTAAACTATGATTCATACCTACTATTCAGACCTCGCAACCGGACTCATAAAATTTTCAAATAGATATTTCCTAAATCAAACGATTTTTCTTCCTTCAGACTTTTTTTTCTTGACCGAAGGACAACCTCTTTTTCTAGATTTGTTGAGTCATTACATTCATCGAATCATGATCATCAAAGGGTTTCTTACTCAGAGAACCTTTGAGTTGAGCGTGAGCTTGGCTTTATTATTTTAAATTACATCACGTGGTTTCTAGTAATGAATCTGGTTTCAATTGCTTCATAGGGTGCTCCAACAAGCAAATTCCTATCAATAGTAAAACAAGAATCAATCCGCATTACACAAAAAACAAGAAATAAAATAACAAATAAAAAAATAGGGAAGAGAAGATTCAAAAGGGCCTGTAATGATCAACATCAAAAGAGACAGATGAGCCAACTTGATATTTTGAGGCATTATCATACAAAGAAGAAATTTCGTATTTTTGTTACTTCGTATCATCGGGTCGGCAATCAGCGGCTAAGCTAATAAGTTTTTGAACTTTCTATTACATATCCTTTGAAATCAGCATTGGTGTGTTTTCGCTGCTTGAGCCGTACGAGATAAATTTTCATATACGGTTCTCAAGGGGGAGCCCTTGGCCTTGGTGTACCTATCTCAATAAAGTTATATGATTGGGTTTTGATGAACGTCTTGAGATTCAGGCGATTGCAGAGGATATACCTAGTAAATCTGTTCCTCCTCATGTCAACATATTTTATTGTTAGGGGGATCACACTTACTTGTTTTTTAGTACAAGTACTAGGCAGGTTTTGCTATGACTTTTTACTTACTACCGTCCAACCGTTACAGAGGCTTTTTCCTCTGTTCAATACATATGCGGGGCCACTTTGGTTGGTAATCCGATCATTCATCGATGGTCACAAGTATATGGTCTAATGAGATCTTGCACGTATTTCGTGTGTCTTAACGTTGGATTTAAAACCCCGCGAATTAACTTGGGGTTACAGGTGTAGTTTTGTCTTATTGACTGCATCCTTTTGGGTAACCGGTTATTCCTTACCTTGGGACCAATTGGTTATTGGGCAGTAAAAATTGTGACAGGCGTACCTGAAGCTATTCCCGTAATAGGATCGCCTTTGAGAGTTCTTACGCGGAAGTTGCTATTGTGGGCCAACCCCTTTGACTCGTTTTGTATAAGTGTTACACACGTTGTATTGCCTGCTTCTACGTGCCGTTATTTATGTTATGCATTTCCAATGATTACGTAAGCAAGGTCCTTTCGGGTCCTTTATAGAATCATAGATATTTGTATTGAATACATATATCATACTGGGGAGGAACGATAGACATAAATATTCATTCTATAATATGGATTATTGAAAAAATAAGACATGTTCTTTGGATACTTTTCTTCAACTTCGAAGTTTGTATCCTATTTGATACGAAAGTTTGAAGTTAATTTCCGAATAGAGGATGGAATGGAGTGTGGTGGACCTTGAACGAGTTGATTAGGCTGCCAGATTATTATTTTATCTGCCACATTGGAATTCACAACCAATGGTCTCCACATCCAACCACCACGTAAGCCCCCTATGTAGCAGCGATATGCCGGTTCGTTTGGGAGACCTTTTCTATGATAACCTGAATCATGTTATGCATGAACATGCTGTCCGTACGATCCGTAGAATAACATAAGTGATGTGTCCTGATTCATGTTCTGTCTATTCCACGTCCGGTATTTGTAGTGTAAAAGCATTCATTTCCTCTTCATCGATCCCGATCTATAATACTAATCGAGTGAAATAAGAGATCTAAGGAAGAACAGAGTCTAGACTTTATTAGTACCAAGTAATACGTTGTATGTAAGAAATCGATATGTGGGTGAATAACACCAATCAAAAGACATGAGACAATCCAAAAAGCACTTATCATGATCAAATTTAATAAGCCTACTTGGATATTGAGCATTTACCTGTAAGAACTTAATTAGTTGCATCGAATCGTTCAACTTCCGGACAATGAATCTGGTAAATCTTTTCTTACATCGAGTCATATAGAAGATATGTGGGGAGATGTACTGAAAACTAGATTTTATATGTATCGTATTCTGTTTCTGCCATTCCTTTCATTCTTGCTCGAGCCGGATGAATGAAAATTATATGTCCGGTCCTTTTCGGGGGAGGGATCCATAAGATTCACCTATCCCAATAACCAAGAAACCGACTTGAACGACCTGTTATTAAGATCTAAATTGGCTAAAGGGATGGGGCATAATTATGATGGCGAACCCGCAATGGCCCAATGATCTTTTATAAAATATTTTTCCAGTAGTAATTCTAGTACTATTCATGTAATGTAGGCTTGGCATTCTAGAACCGTCATGATTGGTGAACCGGCGGTCCATTTTCAACGCCTTGGGAAATTTACCCGAAATGGACTTCTCCCGTATTTCAAATACTACTCCGCACAGTACCCAATAAGTTATTAGTGTTTCTTTTAATGGTTTTCCGTACCAACGGGATTAATTGACATACCTTTTTTTTGGAGAATGTAATAAATTCCCAAAATCCATTTCGCCGTCCAGTAGCTCCAAGTCTTTTTGATCGGTAACCCCAGTAGCTCTGTTGGTTAGGTATTGTGAGCAACATTACCTATTGATAAATCGCTAACTTTAGGTCTTTTTTAAATTAAATTGCTTCACCGTGAAATACCATGATAATTGTCTCTAAGAATAGTGACTTCAAAGTCACTATTACTTAGTACCTTAATTTATTATGCTGCATTCCCACGAAAATACGGATTGTGCCAAAAAGATTAAAACAAATTCTTCTTTTTTCTTTATAAATTTTTCTTTCTATTTTTCTTAGAAAAGAAGATGAATACTTATAATGGATTTAAAATTACATTGATTTAGGTAAAATAATTGCGAAATGCTTTTGATAGAGTTCCGATATCGCTTTTACATTTCTTCTATCGAAAATATTTCCCTTCTCATAAATCTTCTGACTCTTATTCAAAAGGTCCAATGTTTTATATTGGACCTTTTGAGACAATTAAGGTCCTGAAGGTAATTCTTATTTGTCAATAAAAATACATTTCATGGAATGTCTTTTTTGTTTTTCTTTAGATTGGTTTAATCTTCTGAAAGGTAAAAATGGGGTATATTAAACCTTTTTTATTTTCTTTGAAATTGATGTCCTCTGCCTCCGCATGTAGAAAATGATAAATAAATCAATTAAATTACGAGAAGCTTCATAAATGCTTACTTAGGAGTTAAAAACTTCCATTCGTCCATATTTCTAGAAAAAGTATCTCTTTGTTGTTCATTCCCCATTCCCAAATAGACTGACTACTATGATTCGCATTTCGAACAGGCATAGATACAGCATCTCATAGGATAACTGCCATTTTTAGAGTTAGTTGTTGGTTTTCGTACGATTCCACGATCTCGCCTGATTTGTAATCCAATAACACAATCATTGGGTTCCCGTCATGTTAGCATAATTTGTGGTTGTGTCAACGATTTCGCACGGAAGGTGGTGAGATGAATCTGGAGCGGTTACGTATTTAGGGCCCCTGGCGCAAATGGATGCGTCTCTACTCCATATATATTACTTCCAATACAATTTCTTTCAATTAGTAAAATTTCATGTACCGATCTTCAATCCTATTAGTAGAATATTCATGCGGCACTTTCTCAGAGTTTGCACGTGTGATACATGTTTTCCTTCTATTTCTCCAAGTACAGCCCTTCGCATGGCAATACCTTATAATCACTGACCTTTCATAATCGGGCAGACGAAAACGACCATAATAAACGACGTTCACTGTCGACTCTCGATTCAACACACCTCCACTGTATGTTCGAGTGGATCCTGCTACTTCCTCCTCTGACCCATACAATACTAACTATTATTTTATCATATCATTGATCATTTATTCTCGTTGAAATCTTGTTTTTTTTCTATTTCTACCACGTCTTTTTTTAGGGGGTCGACTCCATTATGTGCATAGTTGTTTACATCACGTACGAAACTTAATAGTATACCACTCACGAATGGCTTCGTATGCTGCATCTCTTCCGAGACCAGGACCTTTTATCATAACTTTCTGCTGTTGCATACCTGATTACTATGTACGAATAGCATTTAAGGCCGCCGCTTGAGCAGCATAGGGTGTCCCTCTTCTTGTCGCCTTTTGAATCCGGAAGTACCAGCCAGTCCCAAGAAACCACCCGACTCAGTACATTCTGGTAACGTTACAATGGTATTGTGAAACTTGCTTGAACGTGAAATATTCATTTGGTATTCACGGTCCATTCTTACGTGAACCCATACTGCCCCATTCCTACGTGAACCGATTCTTGGTAACGCTGTTTTCCATATTTTTATCATCTTATAAATATAAGTCAGAAACTTACGGAAAGAAAAGATAACGGAAATCTCCTTTCAAGTATTAAAGAAATCTTGATTTTTGTCTTTTCTTTAGAAAGTTCTTTTTTAGAAAGATTATCCTTGTCCTGTTTTGTCTCGGATTGACAAATCACTATAATTCGTCCTGCTCCTACGGATCATCGACATTTTCACAATTTTACGAACGGAAGCCCTTATTTTCAGATTTCTTATTCCTTACCTTAATTTGAATATATTCCTTGGAAGAAAATAAGTCTCTTGATTTTTTTTTTTTACTTCGATTGTATCGTCATTTATTTCTTCGAATTGTATCGTCATGAAAGTAATCTTTTAAAATCACCTAATCATTCGAATCTTGTTGCGATTCGATAAATTATCTGTCCCCTGTTGAATCATACAACTTACTTCAATTTTGACTCTATCCCCAGGTAGTACCGTATAAAACTGCGCCGGATCCTTTCCGAAACATAACCTAGAATTACATCTTTATTATCTAGCGGACCCGACAACCGTTGGAAGTGATTCAGTAATTAAACCTTCATGAATAAATTTTTGGTGTTTCTTTCATTCCAGGTACTTCCTTGCGTATCCTACTGGAGGAAGAGTTTATATAACTAACTTTTCCTCTCTATTTCACAATAGGAAGTTAGAGAGAAAATTAGGATACCAGAGGAGTAGAGCACCATATATATAACAAAAGTTCGCCTCCAATTTTTTTTCTCGTCGAGCTCTCGTATCTGTCTTATACCTCGGGAAGTAGAAAGAATTACTTCCTTTCCTATTCACCTAAAATCTTAGGAATTTGTTGATAGTCGGAATAAATTCGTAAACCGGGTCGCTGATACGCTTTAAAATTTCTGTGTATTCTTTTCCTAGTCTTTCTATGTCGCAGAGTTTGACACCAAGAAATATTTGTTACCTTCCTGATGTTTCCGAACGTTTCAATAAACCCTCTCGTAGAAGTTTTTCACAATATTTCGGTGATATTATTAGATGCTATTTCGAACCGTTTCTCTTTTTTCTTCATGTCAGCATTCTCATAGAAGTTATTATAGCGGCATAGTGGTCCTTCCCATGAAGAACTATATTATTGGTGCCTCCCAAATTTTGATAGAATCAACATGTTCCTTTTTCTTGTTTTTATTTTCTTTCTTTTTTTTTTTTTTATTATACATTTTTATTATCAAAGATATGCGTAAGACACATCTACTAATCTACTAAATTTGATTCTACTAATTTAACTATTTAGATGATTCTGATATATCTAGTCCCATCTAGTAGTATTAATTAAATACTCGGGGAGCCAATGAACCGATTTTAGTAAATTCAACTTTCCTCCATTCCCGAGGCTCGCACCAACAACGCGAGTTCCCTTTTGGATTTCTTCGTGATCCTGACACCGCAGCATTGTCATCATACGTATTATCATCCGTTGTACACGTTTGAGTTCTTTACAAGTACGTACAATTACAGCTCTATTATTTCCGATCTTTCTAGTGGCATATTAGGCACTGCTTCTTTGATTACAGCAACATAACGTCACCATATGAGCCTATCGATGATACCAGCTCCTATGATTCGAATACACATCAATTCTGCGAGCTCCGCTGTTCTCCGCACATTCAAAAGGGTCTGAGGTTGAATCATATCATTTTATTGGAATCCGTTATTTTAAAAAAATGCATAAGAGATGAAGGAAAAAAAGAAATATTCTCTGTCCAGAATCAATAAACTTGCCGTTGTTTTTCAGCCTCAATACCGTTTAGTTCTACATAAAAAACCTTATCCTGACAAAATTGATTCGTATAGGCATTTTGGACGCGCTAGTGACAATGCTGCTTTGGCCACAGCTTCTGATACTCCGCCATTTCCATAAGTAGTCGACCGGGTACCAGACGGCTACCCAATATTCGGGGGTCCCTTCCCCGAACCCATACGGGTTTCCGCAGGTCTACTGTAACATGTTTGTCGGGAAATATTACGTAACCATATTTTTCCACCCCGACCGCGCATATCGTGTCATTGCTCTTCGCCCCGTCTATTTGTCTAGCTGTGATCCAAGCCGGTTCACGTGCCGAAGAGCGTATCTGCCGAAACAAATACGTTGCCCGCCAAAGATATTCCCTTCATTCTTCCTCTATGTTGTTTACGAATCTGGTCTTTTGGGTTTATAGTTGATGGTCGTTTCTTAATTCCCTCTCTACTACAGAACCGGACATGAGAGTTTCTTCTCATCCAGCTCCTCGCGATGAAGGTTCAATAATATTACAGTACGCATGTATTTAATAATTAATAAACTATACCTAGACATTTATTATCTTGAATTTGTTTTGTTATACAGGAATATGTATATACAGGATATATAGCTAGAATATTTGTTATGCATATTTATAGATATAAATTATAGATTGATAAAATTATAGATAATGCTTTTTATAATTAGAGCAATGCTTTTTTTATTTTATAACGATCCTTGATCCTTATTTTTACCTTATCAAATGATGCCACAATTGTAATGTAATCTCAATAAATAGGGTTTCGCGGCGAATATTGACTCTTTACTGTTTTATTCCTAGGTCAACCCATGACTTTCTCAGAATAAAAATTTTTTCCTCGGTTCGTTTCCGCCATCCCACCATGAATTATTCGATTCGTGTTCAGTAGAATCCTATGCAGTCCAGTTCCGTCGTTCCCATACTTCTCCATTAATGTTTAGGCCTGAACTCTGCAATGGAGCTCCCCACAAAATTCCTTCTCGAGTCAATCTCCTTAGTTTTATAACCCGAGGCTCTTATTATTATTTATATTCATTCCTTATTGAATGCTTTATCACATTGCCTTTATGATGTAATTCATAGACCATACATATTGGAATCATATATATTGATATTTTTTGTTCCTCTTTCTATCAATCCGTCCTTTCTCCCATC
Organism: Musa balbisiana; assembly: GCA_004837865.1. NCBI lineage: Eukaryota > Viridiplantae > Streptophyta > Magnoliopsida > Zingiberales > Musaceae > Musa > Musa balbisiana. The sequence goes on from PYDT01002065.1 coordinate 12,731, forward strand.
CCTGTATTTTGTTTTCACACCATAATCAGTTTTTTATGGAAAAGATTTTATGGCCGTTTGCTGCCACTATATGATTTGACCACTCATCTCATAGTGACTGTTTCTTGGGATCTCGTACAATACGAAGCAATAATTGGTTATTAGTTTATTTTGTTTTTTATTTTTTGGTTTTTATTTATTTTATATAGTTATAAGTTAAGTAGGGTTTAGTCCTATTTTTTTGTATTCCTTCTAAACTCCTAAAGAAAATTAACGATTCCCACACACTAAGCATAGCAATTGATCAAATGGTCAATCGAATTTTATCACCTTCTAAATTAGAATTGCTCATTTTTGTTTGATTTAACGGAACAGAATGAAACAGTTTTGTTATTTTTTGTTCTATCACTGGCCGAATGGCAAGATAAATAAGGTCTATTATTCCTCGTCCACAAATGCCCAATTTTGATGCCTCATACTCCATAGATAGTTTCGAATTGTTAGGCACAATGATCAATTTTAGCGCGATGGTTTGTAGGGGAACTGCCTCTCTGTCCATTCGACACGTGCAATTTCTTTTCCTCCATCCGCCCGGCAATTTGTACTTGCTTCCTTTTGTATCCGTTTGTTCACTAATTCAATAGCTTTTTTCATTGCCTTCCGCACGAACTCTATTTTTTAATTGTAAAGCTATATATTCGCGCAAGAATATTAGTTGCCCATAAGGTTTTTCAACTCTTGTGATAGCAATGTTGATCCTTCGTTCACAGAAATTAAATTCTTTTTGTACATTCATCTGTAATTCTTCGATTCCTCGGTTTGGCCCTCTATTACTAAATTTTTGAATCCAATATAGATGAGCCTGGATCAATCACTTCTTTTTTAATTCCTTACGAGCGTTCCTCGAACCGAGGGCGAGGATATTCTCCGATTTTTTGTAAGAGTTTCTGATACAATTCCGTATTTTTTTCATCTCCTGTAACCCACAGAATATTTTTGGTGTTCGACAAAAGGAATGAGGACGTTGGGTTGTACAAGTCTGAAAACGCAGTGGATTAAAGTTTTGGTCCCATATGTTCTATTATCTTTTCTTTCCATCCATATATGTTATTTACTATGTTACTATGATAATCTAAATCTGAGATTCATCTAAAAATATTTAGATTTTTATCCTTTAATACAAATTGTTATATGACCAGTAGGTCTTTTTATCGGATAACTTACGTCCTCGAGCTCGATGTCTTAATTTTTCACAATGGTACTGCCTGATTACTTTGGCTTCACTAATGAATGAATCAGCTTCGTTCAACCCATATTATGACAGCATTTGCTGCTGCAGAATACAACCAATTTTAAAAGGGGAAAGATTCTGATAAGGCATGAGTTTCCGTATCATAGTGTTTCTTCATAGGACGTCGCGAATCTGAATCAATACTCTTCGCGCTTTTGACAACAGACATAACTACATATATGTTGAGCTAAAATTTTTACTTCTTTACCGAACGCGAGTTCCTTTTATCATAAGGTTATCCTATCCCCCAACTAAATGATAAACACTTGTTTTGTACTTTATTTTTTTTTTCACAAAAAATTATTTTTCATTCAATTTTTTTTATATTTAATTTTATATTTTATATTTTTTTATATTTTAATATTAAATTTGTTATTTTATTTGTTTTATTATTTAATATTAAAATGTTTTTATTTAATATTAAAATGCCTTTTAAATTAACTTTTTAAAGCGGCAAAACCGAGGGAATTATTATCGTTTCTTGCATGTCTCGCAAAAGTAAAAGTAGGCGCGAATTCTTCCCATTTGACCTACCATACGATCTGTTTATTAAATAGTTAATGTTCTTTCATTTGAATAGCGATTGTATGCCAATCATTGTGGGTATAATGTAGTGCCCGAGACCCAGTTACTATTCTGTCTTTCTCCTCCCTCATGTTGAGTTTTTCCATTTTTTTCCGATAAATGTTATCTACAACAGGTTTTTTTTTAGCGACGTGTCTGTCACGTGTATTACTCTTTTTTTTTCCATTTTTTATTTTTAAAGATTGGCATTCTAATGTCCAATATCTCGAATCCTAAGTTAAGTTGGAGGTAGAATAAATACAAATGATGATGGAAAAAAGATAAAATCCTTTAGCTAGAAAGGGGGGATGTAGCCAAGTGGATCAGCAGTGGATGTGATCCACCATGCTCCGGTTCAATTCCCGTCGTTCGCCCATCACATTTTTCAAAATCAAAAATTTCTATTTTCAATTTCCTATTTCGGCCGACGAGAATAAACTATCACTGATTTTTTCCTTTTCCTACTTCTTTCTTCCAGCGCAGGATAACCCCAGTGGTTGTGGGTTTTTTTTCTACCGTGATGGGGGCTCCCCCCTCACCGCCCCCATGGGAATGTCACAGGGTCATACCTTAGCGCCTCTTACTACAGGACGCTTACCTAGCCAACACTTATATCCGGCTCTACCCAAACTTTTTGCTTCACCCCAACATTAAACCCACTTGTCCGCCTGTTGCTCCGCGTATTTTGGATATCACACGGACCATCCCCAGATGGTAATCTTAATGTGGCCGTTTACCCTCTTTTGCAATCATTTCGTACAGCACCTGCTGTCTTATCTAATTGGTCCACCCTTTCCAAGTGTGATTTCTATGTTTTGTATGTAGGCCTGCCTAAGGCATATCGTTGAGTAGATTCTTCTTTTTATCAATAAAAACCCCCTTCCCAAACTGTACAAGCTTCTCCAAAGCATACGGCTTTCCTAGATTTAATGATATATCTAGACCTAATGGATCTTATATAAATCGTTGATGAGTACCACATGAGTGTGATATATATGAATCCTAATCTCTGAATCACTCTGTTATGATCTTCTGACATCCTAGTCTCCCGTTGCGTCATCTGGCTTTGTTCTTCATGTCGCATTCAACCAATGACTCTATAAAGTTACGTCGTACTTCCACATATTACGGGTAACGTCGGAGACATCTCTCTTTTTCCCCGTGGGGATCTTAATTAACCACTGCTTAGCTTTCAGCGCATTATCGGGGTGAAAACTTAAACACCCTTATTTAGAGTAGCCCCCAACTTTGGGGCTAGGGGCAAATCATGGGATGGGCATTCTCCGCTTGAAGAAATTTCATTTTGAAGTCGAGAGGAGCGCTTGGATTTAACGTTCCGTGCTTTGAATCTTTGATATAGGACGGGGTATGAGATAGTTTCATTGAATATGAAAAATCCGAATGATGTTTGAGTTAAATAAGAATT
>PYDT01000586.1:0-15990 GCA_004837865.1 Musa balbisiana
ACTGAAACCATTAAAAGAACACCTATAACTTATTGGGTACTGTGCGAGTAATTTGAAATACGGGAAAGAAGTACCATTCGGTAATATTCCAAAGTGAGTTTGCAAATGGCTCCGCCGGTTCACCAATCAAGTTGACGGTCTAACCTGCCCAAGCCTCATTACTGCAATAGTACCTAGAATTACTAACTGGAAAATATATAAAAGATCATTGGGCCATGCGGGTTCGCCATAATAATTATGCCCCATCCCTTTAGGCCAATTTACTCTTAATACAGATCGTTCAGTCAGGGTTTCTTTGTATTGGGATAGGTGAATTCCTTATGTATCGCACCCCCGAAGGAACCGGACATGAATAATTTTTCATCATCCGGCTCGAGCAAGAATAGGAATGGCAGAATAGATCCATAAAATCTATTTTTCATACTATCCCCCCATCATATAAATGACCTCTATGTAAGAAAAGATTACCAATTCCATTTTCCGGAGTTTGCAACTATCATTGAACTAATTCAGTTCTTACAGTGTAAAGCTCAGATCCAAGTAGGCTTATAAATTTGATGCATGATTCAAGTTTACTTTTTGGATTTCTCATGTCCTTTTGATTGGTGTTTTTATCCCCCCGACCTCTCGATTTTTCTACATACAAAGTATTTACTGTTACTAATAAGTCTAGCCGCTGTCTTCACTTATATCTCTTATGTCACTCCGATATAATTATCGATCGTGACGATTGCCGAGAAATGAATGCTTTCTACACTAACAATAAGGAAGTGGAATAGACAGAACATTGAATCATGCCACATCACTTATTTATTCTACGGGATCTTACGGAGCCTGTTCCTCATAACATGATTCAGGTATGATCATAGAAAGGTTCTCCCAAACGAAACCGGCCTATCCTCTGCTACATATGGGGCTTACGTGGTGGTTGGATGTGGAGCCACATTGGTTGTGAATTCCAAGGTGGCAATAAAATACTGGAGTAGGGTCTTCATGCTAATCAAAGTTCAAGTCACACACTCCCATATGCCATCCTGCTTCTTGCGAAAATTAACTTCAACTATTCGTACAAATAAGGACTACAATACTTCGAAGTTGAAGACAAGTATCCAAATACATGTCTTATTTTTTCAATAATCCATATTTCTAGCAATGAATATATTGGCTAGCGTTCCTCCCAGTAGATTATGATCATTACAAATATCTATGATTCTATAAAGGACCCGAACATACCTTTCTACGTAGCAGTGGGAAAATGCATTAACATAAATACGGCAGTAAGAAGAGGCAATACAAACAGTGTGTAAACTATAAAAACAAGTCAAGTGGATTGGCCGCCACACTAGCACTTCCGCTTAAATAACTCTAACCAAAGGCGATCCTCATTCAAAAGGGAATAGTAATCAGGTAAACAAAGCCCTTAATCAAAAACAATTTTACTGCCAAAACCATTTTGTCCCAAGGTATAATAACCATTACCCAAAGATTGCCGTCAATTACGCCAAAACTACAACCTTACCCCAAGTTAATTCGCGGGGTTTTTAAATCCACCTGTAAGGTACACACGACATCCGTGCAAGAATCATCATTGAACCATCATACTTGCTGACCATCGATGAACTGATCGGATTAACCAACCACGTTGCCTCAGTCTTAGTATTTGAACAGAGGCAAAAGCCTCGGTAACGGTTTGGACGGTAGTAAAAGTCATAGCAAAACCTGTAGCTACTTGTACTAAAAAACAAGTAAGTGTGAATCCCCCCTAAACAATACAATATGTTGACATGAGGAGGAACATATTACTAGTTATATCATCTGCAATCGCCTACTCCAAGACGTTCCTCAAACCAGTCCTATACTTTATTGAGATAGTTACCAAGGCCAGGACTCCCCTCTGAGAACCGTATATGAAAATTTCATCTCGTACGGCTCAAGCAGAAACACACAAAGCTGATTTTCCAACGGTATGGTATAGAAAGTTCAAAACTTCTTAGCTAGGTTAGCCGCTTGATTTGCCCCGACCCGAAGATAGAAGTTAACAAAAATACGAAATTTCTTCTATTGTATGGATAATGCCAACAAAATATCAGTGTGCTCTCTTCTCTTTGCTGTTTATCATTACAGGCCTTTTGATCTTCCTTCCTATTTTTTTATTTGTTATTTTATTTCTTTGTTTTTTTGTTGTGTAGGCGATTGATTCTTGTTTTACTATTGCTATGAATTTGCTTGTTGAGACCCTATGAATCAATGGAAACCCCAGATTCATACCTAGAAACCACGATGATTTACCTTTAATAAATTTAATAACGCAAGCCTCAACTAAACTCAAAGGTTCTCTGATTAAGAACCCTTTGATGATCAACTTATTCGATGAATGTATGACTCAACAAATCTAGACAAAGAGTGTGTCCTCGGTCAAGAAAAAAATCTGAAGGAAAAAATCGTTTTGATTAGGCACTATCTATTTGAAAATTTCTGAGTCCGGTTTGCTGAGTTGAATAGTAGTATGAAATCATAGTTTTAAGATTTCTTTTCTTAATCTATTCTATATTCTAATATATTCCGTGCTCCAGATACTATAATAACTATCCGACGAATATAATCATCTCGATTTAGAGATAACATGGCCATTCCTCTGTAGTATCAATAGGATCAATTATAACAATCACCCTCATATTCCTGAGAACCGAAACAAATAATTCCACGGTTCGAACTACCATGAATGGTCTAGAAATCCGAGTTTAAGTAGTAATTTGTTGATGAAAACGAGACTTCAGTTCTTATAAACCTAACTTCACTCATTTAATTCCATCCAGTAAAACGGAAGAATTATAAATTTCCAAAAATAGAGTGGAATTCACCGGAAATAGGGCCATGCGACTCCCATTATGTGTAGTGTCCCCCAGCCCGGAGCGTACTTTACCATATTCCGAATTCACTGGTTTTCAATAATTCCCTACATAGTTTGTCTTTGGCCCAGATCTAGCACTATCCGCACGGTTTTTTGTGTAGCCATAATCCTATTTAATCTTGGTTGAGATTCTGTTGACTTTGTAGCCATGCCGTTGTATGTGTAAATAAACGATTTATCGTATCCATTGTGATCTTGATTGTCTACAATGGAAACAGCAACCCTAGTCCCATCTTCATATCTGGTTTTTACCTTGTGTTTACTGGTTACGCCTTTTACCGCTATTTGGGCACCCTCACAACCACTAAGAGATCCTTCGCAGACACGGGACTAGTTGAAGTAATGAGCCTCCCAATATGGGGAGACTCTTCTTCAAGTGAGATATGAAAATTAGTTCATTTTTTAGTTGAACCTTATGCGGTTCTCAACAAGATAGCGAAAAAAATATCCTAAAGTCGGACTAAAAGGAATGTATACACAATGCTTCCTAGATTCGATCGTGGTTTACAGAATGTATAGCTTCCACACCTATTCATTGCATCAATTTACCTATTAAGAAAGGAGAGTCAAAGAAAAAATGGTGATTCAAGTCAGATTTCTCATACCGCTAACCCTATTCAAATCAAAAAAGAGGCGAAAGATACCAGAGTCAATGTTGTATCAGACTACTTTCTCTTTGTATTTTGGATCTCCAAGTTTTTTGGAATGCTCCAATTCCACTTGAGCATCCAAATCTGGATCATGCAACAAAAACATCTCCTGAAAGGTGCGATCGCCATGCCAAATGTGGCCGAAAAGCAAGAGCAAAGCAAACGTAGCATGTCAACAGTAACCCCCCCTTGACTGCTGCGAACGCCATCATATTTCAAAGTAGCCCGATCTAATTCAAAAATTTCACCTATTGGGCACGTCCGAGCATCTATTTTTACAGTCACATATCACTATAACTGACTCCATTGAGTTCGCCACCATGAGAACTCAACGTTCCACCTCTTGTTCCACACTATACTTGGATTCTTCCCTTCTAAAGGACCTCGGCTCTAACAATTCCGTCTCCATCTACCAAAACTACTCGGAAATGTTTTCAAAAAAGGTAGGCATACGACGTACAAAAAGCTCGCGCCCCTTCTTTATCTCTAAAGACGGTTTGTCCTAACCACCCAAAGCTTATTCCATCCCCGTGGTCATTGACCTGCTCTTAATAATCCCCCTTTTGCTGGTTATTAACCATGTAATCATAAACTAATTTTTCGGGAAGTTGTAGACCAAGCTTCCGATACACTCAATTTTGGGCTAGTCCGGCGCTAACTCTTCGATATATTTCTTGCTGAAAGTATCCCTGATCCCACTGATACGAGTGGGACCAAATTAATTCGATTGGGGTAGTTGCTGACATACCGACATAGTTCCACAACAACGAAAGCTGCAAAAAAACAGCAGCGATACTACTGAAAGTACAGTTTTCATATTGGCCATCCGTAATCCTTTGTTAGCGTTGAGGCGGACGACACTACGATTGAATACGCCTGCTAATATGCCCAATGGTACCCGCTGCAATATGATGAGACTATTCCTCCGGAACAAAGGTCAAGCCTTCCGCGGCCCCACGCTGGACTTACAGGTTGTACTTTTCCATTAGTCCATAAGGATCGGACACCCTATTCCAGGACCATACCAACCTGTTACTGAATGCGCCAAAGCCAAGCAAGCCAACCCTGAGAAATACATGAATTCCAAATATCGTAGGCCAATCCAAAATGGTTGCTTACGTTCATCACAGAATATTTCTAGGTCCCAATACACCATGCCAATAGCTGCCAAGAAGCACAAGCCCGAAAACCAATATGTCCCTGCCACACCGTCCTAACTCAATACCGGGATTCGTACAGTTCCTCCTGATACTCCCACCCCCCACGAATTGGTTTCCTAAACGAGTCATGAAGGGTAATAACGAACTCCCTTGTCTCCACATTGGATCAAGAGCGGGGTCATAGGGATCAAAAAAACCGCTAATTCGTATAAAGCCATCGACCGGCCCAACCAGCACTAGGGCTGTATGCCTTATATGGACGAAACAATCGACCGGGATCATTCAATACGACAGTATTAACCACGATAACCACATTCAAACCCAGAAATACCCTTTATCAAAGAAAAATAGACCTATGTCACTTTATTTTATCTGCAATTGGAAAGATATACGATGTATCTACCCTTTTCAGTAGATCCGTATAGAAAAGGGTTAATTTTTATTCCGTTTTCCCTTGGAAAATAATGGAACAATTCTGTTCGTGTAAGACAAATAGACGCCGATCTATTCTATACCCGAATGTAAGTACCAATACTCAATGGGAGATTAGTCTACTTTAGGGAAACGAATCGTAATATACTTTGTTTATTACTCCAACGATTGTATCCTTTAGTTAAAAATTTTTCGTTATCCTCTGTCTTACTCTATTAAATACACTTCCAATTTAATGTATAAAAATCTATGTATAAATACAATAAACAGAAAAAGTGATGAAGACTAAAGCCATTGTTATGTTCCACATTATCGTGAAGTTAGTACTCAATTTTTTCTTTAATTTAATGCCCGTTGGTGTTCCAAAAGTACCTTTTCGAGTCCTGGATAGGAATGCGTGTTGGGTTGACTGATAGTGCGACTTGTCAGACCTATTGGGTTATATGGAATTTACCCGTTCTCTCCCTCGATCGAACTAGCCTCTGTTTTCGCCCTAATGAAATTTGTATTGGAGGAACCATCAATCATTCGGAGCGGACGTGCAATTAAGATCAATTATTTATTTTGAGGATCAAGTAGGAGATTTGATGGTTACTTGAAAAATAAAATAAAAAAGTAATAAGTATCCAGCTCCGTTCCGAAAATACCAATTGTATCCTGTAATGTAGATTACCGCTTGTATCATAAACTATTCTTATCCTTATTCTAGAGTGATGTTCAACGTCCCCATAAACCAACGGAATGTATGATTGAGTACAGCGAAATGATTTGGGAAGGCATGACACGAATTGAAAAAAAAAAGTCGTAACAAAAAGAAGTGTCTGGACACATTTGCCCCTTATGTGAAAATGGAATTCGGACAGATCTTTTCCCGGTAGAACATGAAACCTAAAAGAATTGAAAATGGCCCATTCAGAAACAAGAAAATTACATCTTGATTGAATGTCGATGAAACAATACATCAATGAAGAGATTTGTTCATTCAATTTTCATAACTTCAGTAAATTCTTTTTTTATAGGGGGAAGCCCAAACTCATGCTCATGGGGTTTCTTTTAACCAAAGTAAGCTTTATTAGAAAACAAACACTATTACAGAAAAAAAAAAAAATGACGGAATCGACACATGATTCTTTTTTCGCATTTTTTTTGGAACCGTATGCCTCCAAAGGTGCACGTACAGTTCCTAAGGCTCAATTTTGTCCTAATCAACCGACTTCACGAGAAGATACTTTTTTTAGTCAAGAGGTTACATAGCGGATCGCAAATCAAATTGTTTGGTCTCCTTGTATTCTCCGTATAGAAGATAATACTCGTGATCCCTTTTTTTGTTTATAAACTCTACCCGGCGATGGTAGGATCCGGAAGCTATTATGATACTATGCAATTTGTGCCCCCGATGTGCATACAATATGCATGGGGTTAGCCGCGTCTATGGGACTTTCATTCTGATCGGAGATTAAATTACCAAACTTCTAGCATTCCCTCACTGCTTGGCGCCAATTGTTTTTTATTTGAAAAAAAAGAAGAAAGACTAATGCCTTCGCCATATTTAACTTATGAATATACGTATAATCGCTGGGCACTTCGATTTCGCTATTAACAAACCATATTGTTTTTTCATAACATGAGATTTTGGTATCGGATAATAGTATAACAAAGGTATTTCCGATTTTGTTGATTTTAATGTCGGGGGTACATTTCCAGCGTCACAAACCTATTTTCCTTTCCCACCAGAAGTTTCTTTCTGATATTTATGTTATGGAAGAGTACGAAAATGAAAAAAAAGATCAGTTTTTCCGATTTGATCGTCTCAGAAGGCACCTCTGGATTGCAAATCACAGACGAGATAAATAATAAAGCAACGAACCATCTAGTATTTTTGACAGCCTACTAAAGGAAGGGTGGTAAATGTATCCATTCACCGATCTGATCGATGTATTCCTTTTCTTCTTAGATAAATAGAAGAGAATAAAAAGTAAATTCCATTGCGGAGTCCTTAGGTCAACGCACAGAAGATGCATGTACGGTTGTTCATTTCTTCTTGTTATTTTTTTTTCCCTTACATTACCCAATCATGCGAGTGAGGAACCGTTCATGATGTATATCAATATCATATAATTAGTGTCTGCTTCATCACCTGCTAGTTCTTTTATGAATCCCGACCAGGGAATTTGTCCTGCTGGCAATGGAAGAACTACTGAAACTTCGTGAAACCCTCACAAAGGTTTATTTTCCAAAGAACGGCAAGCCTTTATGGTGTATCCGAAGACATGGAAAGTGGATGTTTTTATTGTCAGCAACATAATCCCAAGCTAATGCATTGTTGTCTCGTAGCGGTCGAAAATGAATACCGGGATTTCGTGTAAAATCCATTTTCAAACCATAATTCGAATTTTCGTGATTTGGTATTGGAATAGAAAAATTCTAATCATGCAATCCAATTCATCAGGTGTAGAATCGATCTAAACCCAACCCATTCCATTCTAATTCTATATATACATTATATATATATCATACCGACATGCCGACTATTAAACAACTTATTATTAGAAACGCCAGACAGCCAATAAGAAATGTTACGAAATCTATCCTCCTCGCTCTTAGAGATGTACCTCTAGCGTCGAGAACTGTACTGAGGGTGTATGTGCGACTCGTTCAGAATCATGATTTCGAACAAAGAGACAAGTTTTCCAGTGTCAATGACCGGTACCAATAATATGGGTAATGAAAAAGAGTGCTAGTCATATACATATAATTGTGTAATTGGAATTATGTTTTCCATGGTGCAAATCCAATCACCTAGAGTTGAGATGAAAGCCATCCCATTGGTAGCAAATAGTTAGTCCATGAGTCGGAGAAATAGTAAATTATAAGAACAAAAAGATTATGCTCTCTAGTTAAAAGAGCGACTAAGAGGGTCAGCTACCTAGCCAACTTTCCTTCCTAATTAAATGCCGTCACGTATAGATAATCTTTATTGTGAAAAGACTATTACTCTATAATTGATGGGTAGAGCCAAGAGTGTGGCACTATACCAGTTCACATACCATTTGTTAAATGAAAGAAGAGGCTCCGTGTATTAGTAGGACCTCACGTTTAAGAAGTAACCATACAAACGATGGAACCCACTATTTTTTTTAGTATCATTAGAATTTCTTATTTGCAGGTTAATGCCTGGACGGAATACAAAATTGTGGTCAGAAGGTTATATTAGTCAAAAGCCATTGGAATTTATAGTTTAGATTCGTCATAAATCCGTTTTTTGTTTTAATGCGAACCGTGAGAGTGGAAAAGGTATTACTGAAAGAATCGAATCAATTAGTTATTCATTAAGGTTTAATTTTGATTTCAATGACCATAGTTAGAGGGGATATACAGCCTCGGAGACGGTTCGAACAAAAATTTCGTTTCTTGGCCAATCAACCTCTAGAGGAGCTCATTCAAGACTTACTCGCACGATTACTCACAGAAAATGAGAGCCTTTGGCTCCTCTCATCGAGATAGAGGCAGCATGGCAAAAGAGGGATTTTCGTCTGTTGTGGATCACTCTGATCAATGCAGTAACTCGTGAGACATAAGGTATTGTATAGTTTATAGTAGATTATCACATCGTACAAAAGCAATTGCTTCTTAATCTTAAAATACCTGCACATGAGCTATAATCAAATACAATTGTCTTTACATATTCCAACAAGAGTCATCAAATAAGTGACTTCTAAATTAATTAAAGTAGATCTAGTAATATACAGTACAGGAATGATTGAAACAGAATTCCCCTTAGAAGTCACTCCGGGAAAATAGATAAAATAATTAAGATAGTACTAAATGACCGATATGTTTCACTAACAAAATTTTCTCCATTGTTGGTTTCTTATAACCAGGAACCCCACTCTAGATTCTAGGCCTTTTCGAACAAAACATCAATCTGAGCTTGAGTTACAATTGGATTTTTGAGTCAATTGAAGAGTTGTCATTTTGTTTGGTTTCTAGGACCAGTAGTTCTGTGGATCGACTCGGCGCTCTCAATTGTTTTCTCTATTAAGACAAGGTAAACAAAGAAAAATAACGGGCTTGCTTTATAGCAATATTAAATTATCGTTGTTGTTTTCAATTCCTCTATTTCCCCCGCCTAGATAATAGTTTTTTTTTTTTTCCTTGTTCACTACTAAATCGCAATTAAACTCATGTTTTCTATATCGATTCGATCCCCCGGTCCAATTGGGGGGCAAACGCCTACGAAAGATCGCTTGGATTACGAAAAGATTGCTTGGATTTATCCATGGTTTATTTCCTTATTTCTAAAATTATATTCTTCATATTCACTTCAGTTCAGATCCGACCAACTATCTTTAATTTGTATACATTAATGTATATTATCTATGTCTCTATGTTAATTTTCTTCCTCTTCCTGTCGAGAGCGCACACCGTCTGTTCGATCTTTTCTTATTTCTCCATGAATCGAATCGTATGCTGTTACAATAAGCGAACAAAATTTTCTCAATTCTAATCGACCCAGGCGTATTGTGTCGCATTCTTTTGAGTAATAATCTAGAATACCCTGCGATTCTTTATTGACCTCATTTCGTGCACACTGGTACCTTCCAAATACTATACTCTGACATATTACCCTTGGCCATGAACCTCCTTTGAATTTTGGATCGGCTTAACTCTTCTATTTTCGCTCCGAGCTGAAGAAGAAGAAAAGCACAAAAACAACTCGTAGAAGTTTTACTAACTAGAAATGGAATTCTAAGTATTTCGGTGCAATTATCATTTCATTATATACTGATAATTAATAGATAATTAATATTATAGTAATGGCTGTAACATTTAAAGAATATAACGTATAGAATAATAAGTACTAATTTAATTGAGTACTAATAAATATCCAATTTCTTTCTAACGCTCAATGGTTCCTATCCTAAATCTCAATATTTTATTAATATTTAAATTTTATTTATTATTTAAGTTAAATATCTTCTTTCTATCTATGTTTTTCGTGGAACTCGCCGTGACTGGATCCACATTTTCATTTCTGTTCTCCAAAATTCAAATTCGATCTTCGCTCTACCACATTTTTGCTGAGTTTCAATACACTTTTTTCCCTTTTTCCTCCTATCCTAAAGAACTGAAAAAATAGGGTGCTAATTAAAATTTTTAGTCACTGGAATTTTCTCTAATTTTCTTTCATTTCTTTTCGCATAGCAATCATACTAGAATTAAAAAAAGGGGAAATGACAAGGCATCCGAAATAACCATTACTTTCCTATCAATAGGCCCTGCTAAAGACCCACCATAGAGTACTTAGCACGGTGCCACGGAGAGTAGGTTTTATATCTCTCAATTGCGAAATCCTCCTTCTATTATAGATTGTAATACATATAGTGGTCCAATGCTTGTATTAGATCATTTGTATTTTTTTACACGATTCCTACTAAACATGATCCTAACTAAAATAGATATTTACAATGAAGCAATAGATTTTTTTTCTTTTTTGTAAAAGAACACCAATCTAATCCCATTTTCCTGAAGGCATTCTGATAATATTACCTTTTTGATACTTAGGGTTCATATTTAATAATTCTTTTATTATATGACCAAAAACCAAAAAGAAGAAATGACAAGAAAAAATGTATCTAGATGGAGGGAGAAAATGACGATATGGGAAAACAAGACGGGATTTGTACAATGAAAACTGTACAACAATTTGAAAAGGGATGTACGCAGCTTGGTAGCGCGTTTGTTTTGGTACCAAATGTTCACGGGTTCAAATCCGGTCATCCCTACCATTACTTCTCCCATGGCAGTAACGAGGGATTCATTGATATCGATTAAAATTGGACATAACTTCTGGTCCTTGCATACTAATATGTTGCAAGAGTAATTGGGGGTAGAAAAATTACTTTTCTTTACAGTCAAGTCGTATCTCCTTCATAAGGATAAGAAAGCGCTCTTATTTCAGTTCGGATAACCGGTCTCCAAACCGATTTCGTAGGTTCAAATCCTACAGAGGCTTGATTCGGTTTATTTGAGGTCGAATCACAATAAATTTAACAACAAAAAGTTGCATGTGTAACTTGAAAACTTTTAATTGACCTCCTTCCGCAGGAAGGTCATCCACAAAGAAAGAAATATTACTCCAATCAAAGGTCCAAACTGATCACCACGTCCCTATATTGTAAATCCTCATGCGGTTACGATACTCGGCTACAGTAATAGGACTTAACTAAGACATTTCCAAATAGAAAAACTTCAATCATTTCTGTTTGTTTAAGGGGATAAAACGAAAGGTAAGATTATCCTAAAATATTAATCTAAATATCGCTGACTCAATGACCAGGAATTGGCAATTGATGTGAGAAAGAAACCAGAGAATACCCGGATCTCAGAGAAATTTCGTTTTATCATTTTTCATTCATTCATTTCACTAAGTCGTATCCTTGTTCAACAATGAATAGAGCTGATGTTATAGTTAAAGCAGCCCGTAGAAAACCGAATACTAGTTATAGTAAGCTGAAAGAGCTAATTAGATATGTTCTTTTTTTTTGCTACATATGTTGATAAAACACTTACCTAATTTTCAATTTTTACAAAATACGACGGCAAGAAAAATCAAATTGGACATAATTTATTTTAGTTTCCCATTGAAAATTCTGGATCCATCAGTCATTATAGATAAGACTAACTAAGAGTGACATAGGTAAGAAAAATCGTTCATCTTCTGTGACATGACCGATCCTATGATTCGAATCAACAGATTCCTTGTGAATTTGTGAGTTGAATAAGTACTCGTGAAAGTAAGTAAAATATAAGTATAAGTAAACAGTAATAGTAATAATAACTGTGCGTGTAACTTCATCAAAACTTAAATTACTTATAGACTTAGCGTAAATATTAAATTAAATATTAATAAATTAAATATTAAATAAAATATAAGGAATTTAAGTCAATTTTGGAATCAAGTGGATTTGAAAATTCCATTTTAATCATGTTCCTTTCTATTTCAATAGGATCTAATCTTTTTGGAACGAACGGCCTGTCCCATTTACCTTATTTATTTTCACTCATGTGACTCAATACAGTAATAGGTTTGCTTTAACTTGCCCATACATATATTCGAATGAAAAGAAAAGGTTCCCCGATCTATCGAAAAAAAACAACCTTTACTTATGTTTATTTTTATATTTTTATTCTTTTTTTTTTTCAGGTCAACTCGATTCAAAGACGAACAACTTCCATTATCCCTTTTAGATCTATATTCTGTCTTTCCATATCTATGGAGTTCCATACTTCTAGTTGGTCCAGAAAGACTTGGTTTGGATCTAATACAATAACGGTTTGCATCACGATATGGATTGTTTCCAACTGGGTTCTGTTTCTTTCACTAATATAGTAATTTCGTTTTCTTTCACTAATATATATATACTTTGTATTTGTATTCAGTATATTTATTGTATTATACTGCCCAATCCATTACTTGAAATAAAAGATTTGACCACAAAAACTTTTAGAACCCCAAGTGGGTTTCTTTAGATTTCGCATAACATATAATCTAATTGTGTGAATATTTATCTATGTTCCATAAGTAATATTCTAACTAGCTTCCTAAATTATTAGAAACCATCGATTCACGCTTTTCCAAGATTTTACTTTCTATACTAATCCATAATTAATCTATAAGGAATTTGAGTCTTTTTCTATTGATCCTATTGAATAACATAGAGTTATGCATAAGACAATGACAAAAAAAAAGAAAGAATTATGTAGCATTCGGGACCAGCTCGAACTGCTTTGTCTGTGCCATAGGAAGGATAGCTATACTGATTCGGTATACTTGAAACAAACCTTTGGTACAAATTACGATCTCAACAAAGATGCCATAGTCAGTAGTTTCCATTTACTGATCCCATCTTTCAAGGATCGATTCCCTTTTTTGAATGTACAAAAATTTGTGAGCTCAGAATGTCTGGAAGCACGGGGAACGTTCTTTTGGCTGATATTATACCAGTATTCGATACTGGGTCCCATTCTAGCTTATATAAACCTTCCCTAGTTATTGCGGTTGGTTATTCGTCAAGTAGGGTTTATCTTTACGACGTGTTTGGAAGTCCTCGGCCAAACGATTATTTCCAGAGAGCCTACAAGGTAGTCCATTGATTAACCGCCGTTTTGATTCTTTGAACACTTGATTGAATTTAGTAAATCCTTTATGAGGCCCCCCATGACCATAGATCGAACCTATCCAATTTTTACAGTGCGATGGTTGGCTTTCACGGACTAGCTGTATCCTACCGTTTCTTCTTTTGGGGTCAATATCAGCAATGCATCATCCAACGATAACCTAATTTTAATTATAAGCTATGACACAATCAAACCCGGAATGACAAAATGTTGAATTGAATGTACCAGTCTATACTGGTGTGTATTACTAATTTTTGTACGTGCTGTTTTATTTTTTCCAATTATTTCTTCACTGTTGAAGAAAGAAGAGAATAGTAGGAATTCTCTTATCCCATTCGGAAAGATACCATCCTCAAATTATCCATGCTGTTTTTGTCTCTAGCATGACCATTTTGAGAAAATGTGGAGGAAAGAGGGAAATGGCCGATACTACTGCAGATTCCTCTGTGGCTGTTTGTACTGTAACTGGTATTCCTGTGATCGGTTTAATAGGTGTGTTCTTTTACGGTTCATATTCTGGGTTGGTTCATCCTCTATAATCGATAAACCGATGGTAGACATGAAAGAGTAAGAAAAGAACTCAACGGGACCTTATCGCTCTAATTAGACAAGGGGTAAGTCCCGTTGAGTTCTTTTCTTACTCTTATAGGAAGTAGGAAGATTTTGATCTATCCCTACCTACAAATTGGCCGTCAACTACACAATATTCTATTCGTAGAAAATGAATTGACAAAACGGATCCTTTGCTCTGATGTTTCAAACCACTCTATTCTTTGTTTCTTATACTGTTTTTTGAAAATTAATCTATTGATTGATTCATAGTCCTCTGTTCTTCCTTTCCTCCATAATATAACTCCTTATAAGAAACAAGAAAAGAGTATCAATGGATTTTCTGAAAAATAATTTACAATATATATGCTTTTCTACGCATGAGACATCCTGCAAATCATTTCTATACTACACTACTATCATTTCTATAATAAACTACTAATAGAACGTACTCTATAACACTCATCATATAATTGTTTTTGAATAATTTCTTCTCTTGAATAATTTCTCTAATTTTTAAAGTGTAAGTTACTTGAAGAGTTTCTATTTGCTCAATCAATTATTCCCCTAATCCTTTCTCTCTTTTTGTTTGTCCACAACTTCCTATGATCTAACCAAACGAGTTCGGTGGACCCGGAAAAGAAGGAATGGGAATCTTGACGACAGGAGAAAAAATAATTATTAATTTCGATATAAGACGACACAAGAAAAAGGATTTTCCGCCTTTCTTGTGTCGAATAGAAGACTCGTAAGACTATTATCCCTCCTAAAAGGATTTCTTCTTCATTTTTCCCATCCTTGCTCTGTATTCTCTTTCTTTGTATGTCTAGTCTATGACTAAGAATAGGATCAAGTAATTGAATTCAGACATCCCGCAAACGAAAAAAAAAAGTATAAACAAGCAACCAAAAGGTTTACAGATTGTTTGATCATACATCATTGTATGGATCAAAAAAATTCGGCGCTTTTTTACCAACTTGATGTTAAGGAATCTCTGCACCTAGAAATTCATTTCGTACAATTGAACCTTTTCAAACTGTTTCTTTTTAAGAACCAAAAAAACTTGTGCAATAACAGCTGCAAGAAGACCAAAAACCTTGGCCCGTAATGGGTCTTGAAGCACTATTTCTGCATCTCCTGACCAAAGCCTCCCACATTGGGATTGTTGTTAAGGTTGATCAGCTTGATTTATTCACCCTGGAAACAAGAGTTCTGTGTCCGGGATGTATAATATCAACCATTGAGTTCCCATCCCCCCTATACGTTTTTGATCAAAATTTTCGTTGATTTCATCCATATCTAAAGTAGTCGAAGTACTCATAGGGGTGTTATTGCGTTTTGACATTACCCATGTTAAATCGTACTTAACAATTCTAATGTATAATTTAGATTGGTTAGAACTATACCGTCACTAAGTTGTTTGATTTACACTCCTACAAAGAATGGTTTAATTCCCCCATTAAACTCATTCAAATTCATGACTCCTATTTTGGCAATTCTTCACATAGTGATTCATCCACAGAAACCACAAATAATTATCATCATAAGAAATTATTTTCAAAATGTTTGATAAACATGTAGTACCAACCTTGCCTTTGGTAAAATTATTTAAATAAGAAAGGAACTACGCCTTTTCGTACCAAGCTCTAGGAGCTTGTTTCAAACCATAGAGAGCCTTAGTCAATTTGAATCCATGATTAGGAAGAATTAAATTTTCAATCCATGAGGTTGTTCGACATCTACTTCTTCCGAAATACAACCATTCAGAAGGCACTTTTGACGTCCCCAGTTGAAAATAATTTAAAATTTTACTACTAGCAAGGCAGGAGCATCCTAAAATGGCTTCTATCTGCCACAGTGCGAGTTTTCTTCGTAGTCGCTACCTTCGTCTTGGTTGAAACCTGGCCACTAATCAGCCTTGTTTCAACCACGATACCAATTCGTCCTTGCTTGTTTCTAAGACCCATTTAGTCCAATGCTAAATGGTCCACTAGGTCTAGGAACAGCTTCATACCTCATTCCTCCAAATTGATTTCAATTCCTCTTGCATACAAGGACCCAAGATCATCTTTCACAGCCTCGTTAATGCATTTTAGGTTTCTAGTTT